>BMAO01020361.1:0-114924 GCA_019973975.1 Trichonephila clavata
GTCTATGAATGGTTGTGTTGCTGCAATATCAGTTGATACTGGTAAGGTGTTAGACGTAGAAGTTATGTCGTCCTACTGTCCTACATGTAAGAGACTTCAGACTATGCCAAGAAACTCTGAATATGAGTCGTCAAAAGCCTACCACATATGTCAGTGTAACTTCACGGGATCTTCGTCAAAAATGGAAATTGTGGGGGCTTCACGAATATTTCTTCGTTCAGAAAAAAAACCGCATACTTCATACACGCAATATTATGGTGATGGTGACTCAAAAGCTTTCAATGAGTGTGAAAGACACTTATGGAATGAACAGTGTGACAAAGTTTGAGTGCATTGGCCATGTACAAAAGAGAGTGGTCTCGCGTCTAAGAAAGCTAAAAACAAAAACTAAAGGACTGTCTGGTAAAGGCAAATTAACTGATAATTTTATCGACCGACTTCAAAATTACTACGGAATTGCTGTACGCAGTAATGTCGGTAACTTAAATGCCATGCAGCAAAATGTAATTGCTGCGTTATATCACTGTGCATCAAGTGATAAGAAACCGATGCATGGCCAGTGCCCAATAGGGAAAGACAGCTGGTGTTATTTTCAGCGGGGGGTGGCAAATGGAACAAAATGTTCCACAAAATATGCTGGTTTATCAAATGATGTTTTAAATAAAATTAAACCAGTATATTTAGAACTATGCGACAAACAGATATTAAGTAAGTGCTTACATGGACGCACGCAAAATGCAAATGAGTGTTTTAACGGAATAGTCTGGCAAAAAGTTCCGAAAGAAGTATTTGTTTCGCTCAAAACAATTAAATTTGGGTCGTATGATGCTGTTATACATTTCAATGAGGGATTAACTGGGTGCCTCAAAGTTTTTAATAAGATGAATATTGAAAATCCTCGGGTGTTTACCTTACGGGGATATAAACATTTAGATAAATGCAGAATCCGTGAATCGATTCATAACGCAGACCCCAAAACAAAGAAACATAGGAAAATTTTAAGAAGCCCTTAAAAAGAAAAAAAAAAATATTGTTTTAGAAGTTAAAGATGGAGAGAATTATAAATATGGTGCAATTTAATAAGAAAGTAAGTGTTTTTCTTGTAATCAGATTAGTTTAATGTTATTTTTGTCGTTTTCTCAAAATGAGTTTTTTTTACATTTTTTCTTACCGCAAAACACAATATCTCAAAAAGTTATGCTTGGATGAAATAAAAATTTTATATATATGTTTTTTAAATACTAATACAGGGAATAGACCTCTCTTAAGATTTTGTGTTGAGTAGACATTTTTTTATACAGCAATAAAGTGAAAATTACAATAGCTTTAAAGAAAATTTCAACGTTAAGAAGCTCGAAACACAATAGCTTTTCACGTAATGGTTATATTACCAAAATAAGTGTCTATTCCCTAGATAAGGTTGTATGCTATATTATTCAATTTACAAAATGTCAATATATTTATTTTATTTCAGTTATCATGTTTTGCGTAAAGTCTTATTTTTGCTTATTTTTTCATAAAATACCCCTTTCACAGAAAAAATGTGCACTAATAAGACTTTACTTGGGTGTTTTTTCTGATTTTAAAGACCCATAAGGTCATAAAATATGCATTAACAGGCAAAATTCAGGTTAATTCAAAAATTTTTTTCGAAGGTGTTCTGTTACCTTAAACTACTGGGAGAACTTACTTTTATCAAAAAAAGTTCGAGCTTCATTCATTGTATGAAAATAACATTTTTATTCAATTTTCTGGCATCATCATTTTTCAAGAAAGACACAATAGGTGTGTGGTAACTGAAGCAAGATATAAAAATCCTCGATTATTTCAATGAAGAAAACGTGGGAAACTGCATCAATCGTGGTTCCGTAGGTTGTTTTTCCTTCTCTAGAATCAGTATTCATTGTCACATTCAGTGTCCGTTTCAAGAATTCAATGAGTGGCTTTGCTTCTTCTGAAGTAAAATTAACATTAAAGTCTCCAGTTAAGATAATCGGTTTTCAATCATCATCGGATCCAATGATTGTAGCAGTCTCTGATGTTACAGCACTAAAACTTTATGGATAAAGATAAAAGAGCTGCGACAGAACTACCTGATGATATATATAGACTTTCGCCAGAAATTGCTGCTAGTTTTTTTTCTTTCACGAAACTCTTTTCCTATTTTTGTATTTGTTCTAGGCTATCTGACCAGAAATTATTTTGATTCAATGGAAATAAAAATTAATAATATAAACTGAATGCATCACTGACAGAAGTCACTGTGTTTGTTTACAAGACGCTATCCGTAGCGATTCTGGAGAGAACGTCAGTGACATATAAGCAATGCCCCAAACACTCCAGTAACGGGAAGAGCCATACAATGGTGATAATTCGGGTGCGCTTATTCGTTGAAAACGGCACGTTTTTTTTTACATAAAAACTACGAAAATACGCCACACGAGTTTGTTACGAGAGTAGCAAGGGGATCCACTTAATGTCACCAATACCTAAGCGCCTTTCGTCCATAACAGCAAGATGTCCCACTCTTTAACTCTCGTGAACAATTCCCCCTTAGCAATCGTCCAACTTTTTCACGGATATGACGCAAGTTACGTGGTGTCCCTCCCCCTCTTTTCCTCCCGCTCGCTATATCCTCACCATGGCGTCGATTTGGGAGGATGGCGGGGTACTTCCGTTTACATTTTCCCTGTTACGCAAATTTGGGCAAATTCCCCATTCACTCTCGTGCCTAAAGATGTCTCACTTATAAAAAGGGAGTCGTAAGATGTAAGATGTTCTTTAACACCATTTATTTTCTTGATATTTTTCTACAAATCCAATTTCGGTTTTTAGCCTTATAGGACGTACAATTTTGTCTCCTATTACTTTATTTTTTATATTATATTTATAGAAAGAGAGAAAGAGAGAGACAAATATAAAAAAACAAGAAATTAGGATATGAAAAAGCTATATTTTAACTCTTGTAACCGTACAAGCCATCATACTACGTAGGTTTTATAAAGTTATTTTAGCAGCATTCTAAACTTGATTGATTCAACATTTATTAACCTTGAATTTCGAAGTAATACAAGATTTATTGGACTCATATTACACATTTTTAAACCTTGGTCAAGTGACAAGGATATATGGAACAGTAGTACACTCACCAAATTTCAATGGTATTCCGAGCCACTGACTTCTAAACAAATCGCAGACGTGCTCTACTTGCGATAGTTTTGAAGGTCGAACAGGTCATGCGAATTTGTCAAGTCTGTAGGAGAGTGTCGCGCAGCATATGGATTAGCTCTGTTTTGCTGAAAAATGGCACCTAGTGACTTGATAAAAGGACAGTACAACCAGCATTATAATACTATCGACATGTCATTTGTCAAAGTGCCTTTAAGTTTGCTAGAAATGATCGAATTTCCATAGTATAACTGAAACGGTACGCATTGTTGTTGAAAATTGCAAACATCCAATTGTATACACTGTAGTTTGACCAAGATCAGTAAAATTCTATTCAACACTTCTTGCATTGCAGTTTTAGTGGTAAGCACCATAATGATCCTCAACTTCTGAGTCTACATCGCAAATATCAATTATTTACAAATTGTTTCCTTGATATTATAGTATATTTGGAAGCATTTAAATGGTATGAAATCGACTTTTTTCAAGGCCTATGTATACCGCATATCTCAAAACCCGTCAACTGCTCGTACTACCACCGAGTACGTCTCTCGGTCATTTTTAATCTCTGTATCGTGAAACCCAACTGGTATTTACATTCCAATTGATCTGGGTACCAGTGTACCCATTTTTTTATATTGTCCTTGATTCTCAATCCACATAAATTTCTGCATGCGTTAGAAATTTAATCAATTACGCTTCATTATCTGCATAATATAATATTTAACTTATTAACTGTAGATTGTTTCTTTCTTGGTGCATATATTATTTTGCACCAAACCTTAATCAAATCAAAAATATACAAAACTTATCCAAACATATAACAAAAATTAATTTCAGAAAAATTCATTTAAAATGCATAATGCTTTGAGTTCACATGCTTATAAAAATGACGTAATAATATTTTATAAGTCAATGAATCCTCATAGATTCCATTATTATTTTTTAAAGTTAAAAAATAATATGAAAAAGTTTAAAAGTTTGTGTTTTAAATAATTTCTTGATTGACTAAAAGCGTTTACAATGTGATTTGGCACGTATTTCTAAAACTATTTGTATACTTAAATTTCAATTAAAATACCTAAATAAAATTGAAATTCCTATATTTGTTATGTATAGCTAGAAATATAAAATTGATAATGGGGCTTTAAATGTAGCATATCATTATTACAATATATATATATATATATATATATATATATATATATATATATATATATATATAGTATATTATAATCATACAAACGATTAATTTGTAATGAATAATATAATGATTTTAATAATGAAATAATTCTCGGAGATGAAAACTGGTAAAAGTAATTGTGATTATTGTTTCAAAAAACATTTTTTTACTGATTCATAGTCGTTTCAATAATTTATATTCATTTGGTAAGAGAATTTTTTGACAATAATGGGGCAAATGATCAGACTTTAGAGTCCAGCTTAGGATTTGAAATGACATCCTAGTATGTTCTGGCAACTATAAAGCTCAATTACTCAAAATGAAGTTCAGATGTTATTTAAGCATCGTTCTCCATTTGAGTTTCTTGTTAGTTAAAAAATGGTATCCACAATTGTTATTTAGTTATAGACTACATTTAAAATTACTTATATACTTTTTAAAAAATACAATTATAAAGGATTGCATTCATGCTCTGACAGAAACGCACATTTCTCGGTGTTTATTATTATGAAACGTAAGAAACATAAAATGATTATTATATTTTACGGATGTATTTTACTGAACGAATAATCTAAAATATACATAATGTAATTTTCCTTTAACTTCAGCAAAATGAGGACTATATATATATATATATATATATATATGTTTCTTTGAAGTATAGTTATTGAAAAAAACTGTGCTTAAAAAATTGTCTTTTTTATCAGCTTTTAAAATAATATTTTCACAAAGATAAGCCTTGCGGAAAAGACACATTATTTTATGTGCCTGCTTTATTAAAACAGTTTCAAAATTACTTTTTTTCTAGTATGCCTAAATTGCTGTTTATGAAGTTCAGTAATTTAATTTTTAAAGCTTTTACGATAAGAGTTTTACGTCTGCATAACTTTAATGAGAGTTTTTGAGTTTCTTGGAAACTCCTACAATGCTAAGTAATAGAAAAAAATTAATAAATAAAAAAACTAAGTTTTTCTTATTTTTAGAATTTAATTACGTTCTTTTTATACAGAATATTGCACTTATTCATTAACGTAAATTAAAACGATAACACGAGCGGTATTTTACAGAGATTAAAAATGTATGGAGAAAATTTGTTGTCATTGTTGTAATATAATAAAAATTACGAGGAAAAAAATTAGATCTTACTAGAAAAAGTAGTACGAATTAATAATAATTAGTTCATGTGATAAAATCTTTAAGAAAATAAGTTAAAGCGTACATCGGAGGTAACTTATTTATTTTGAAATCAAGAAATTTTTATTTCGCAGATTAATAGTGAGTGATATATTTTAATTTGGATTAACATTGTGTTTTTTAAGTATATTTTAATGAGAATTACAGAATATGTTAATATTCAGTCAATATAAAGAACTGGAAAAAATTACCTTTCCCAAATTATCTTTACAGATAATGGCAGTTCGATAAATTACTTCGAAAAAGCATTTTACTTAATTGGCCTCATCCGAGTTTAATTGATACTTATCATTAAGCTAACTTTAACATTCTGCGCTTCTTAAATTTGTATTACAAAATCTCGTTTTCTAAGAAATTATTAAGATCAGAAAGCGAGTAATAATTATGTTTCTATTTTAAAATATTACAGGCTAATCAAACTTTTAACGAAAAAGGTGTAAAATAATTTAAAGCTACATGTGCACAATTATCGGAACTAGTTACACATCAGTGCATTTCATTATCTAATAAAGAGTAATATTTTGCAATAATAGTTCATGATCTGACGAGATAAAAATTCTGATATTTATTTTGACATTTTTTAGATGAAATATCTAGAATGTTTGTTTGTTTGAGCACACTTCGGTATGATAAGAGATGTCCTGAGAGTAAACCAATTTAAGATTTAGCTTTTATTCCGTTAACAAATCATCACTCTATCTACTAAGACAATATTTTAAAGTATTTTATTTGAATTCAAAATGACAGAAGAATTAAAGAACTTTTACTTTCTTTTATGCATGTTTCTTTTTTTTTTCTTTTTATGTTAGCTTTCTATTTAGAAACTGATTCTTAATCAAGCTTTTTTTGAATGAATTACATCAATGATTTAACTTTGTTGTAGATGACAATATAATAGAGTAAAGAGGTAGAAATTTACAATCCTAAAAATCATAATATTAAAATGCAATAGTATTAATAAAATAATTGTTTTAACTTCTAAGAAAAACAAAAGAAGAATATTTGTGATAAATTAAACTTCATATTCTACAAAAGTATATTGAATTAAAAAGCATTCACTTCAAAAATAGTAATATGATGACTTAAAGCACAGTAAGATATTCATATTAAGTTACTTTAGGACAATACATGTAATTAATTTTAATATAAAATATTTACGTTTCATCTTATACAAACGAAACAAATTCCTTTTAATATTTTTTTTGAAAATATATTCACCTATAATCTTTTATTTCATGACTTGAATAGAAGACAGCAATTTTATTTACCTTAAAAATAGTAATGTAAATAAGAAAATGTTTCGAAAACACATTTTGCTGAAAATATTTTACTAAAGTTCTGTCTTTCGATGAAATTTTATATCTATTTTTATTAATATATGATTTTATCATAGTTATATAATTTTTAAAACGAATTTTAAAATATCATTTTTCTTAGAATATCATGTTTGTTCTGGCTTAGAAATTGGAAAACAAATAAATATAATATATCGCTCTAAATAGTAAACATTGTACTCCCAAATATATATATATAGTAAAATTTGGTATTAGTAGGATTTTCAATAGATTTTAAATCATCTTTGGATCGAGTCTATAGATTTCAATATGTATCTTTTTAGGTTCTTATGAATCTTTTCCGAAATTATACATTTTTAAAAAATTTCCTTGCTTCGTTTGTTCTTTCAATCTTAAATATTTACTAGTAGACAAATCAGCGTCGTTCCTGGCATTTACTTAATAAATATTGTCTAATACTATGAATGCTTTATAATGCTTACTCAATATTAACATGAAAAATTGTATTCTTGTTTCATATATCGAGTTAAAATTCGCATTTTGATTAATTGAAAGCATTTATTTATTGTATTAAATTTGGAAAACGATTTTTAAAATAGTAATGCTTTAAATTTAAGGGTGTTCAAAAATGTGTTTTTGGACATAAAACTGCACGTGGTGGGATGACTTAAATGTTGAATTTTTATTCGTGTTTAAAAACAAAGTACTTATTCTATGGAAGGTGATGTGTTAATTTTTCTCAATATATAATGGTTATTGTGTATGCCTGTTTAAATATAGCTAATTTTATGAATGCTTATTTAACATTTTGCTGAGAACTAGATGAATGTAATTAAAATTAAATAAAACTTAAATAAAGTACTATAAAATATTACTCAATATATAAATGATACATATGTGAAAGTAGGTGTTTAATGTCTCTGTAAATTATTTCTTAGTTTATCATTAGTATAGGTAAACAGATAATTTTTAAATAAGAGTAATATGCTTACTTTTCTCTTTCTAAATTTTTGCCTAATTTTATGCATTTTAGCATATTAATTTTCGGCAGAATTTATATTATATCTTATTATATCCTATTATATTTTCGGTGCTTGTAAATCAGAAATAGATTGTAAGAAGAATACTTCATGAAACGTATATTTTTACGTACTAAGAAAAAATTTACTTTTTTCTAGTTTCCATGAACTTGCATATATATATTCTAAGTCTTGTGCTTGCGCTAATAATATATACGTAACTATAATTTTTTCTATAAAGCGCACTGTAAACTATATAATTACACATTACATTGATTTCCCTAAAAAGTGTAATGAAAGATTTATATAATTAATACTTCACAAACAAATACACATACCTAAATGAAAGATACAGATTGAAATGTTCTTTCTGAGAACTATCCAGCAAGTAAAAGCACTGTTATTTGGGTATTGGAATTGAATACCACAAGGAACTACAAATTGATTCATTCCCGGCATCAATTCACCTCTTGAAAAAAAATTTTAAAATGGAACTCTCTTACCTCTTTTTTTATTGAATTTTATAAAACTTGCAGATTTTTCTGTCCTAGTAAGTTGTATAAACCAAAACTGTTACATTGCATTTTTGCAATTGTATAAACTGTGTAATGCTACTAATTTCATTAAAAAAGTCACCCTATTCTTCTATAGATAATAGGTCAAATGTAATATGCTTATATCAATATATCTATGTGTGAGTAAATATATTTAAATATTTAAAATTACAGAGAGATGAATCAACAATACTAACAAAAACTGAAGATAAAAAATAAACATATAAAAAGATACAATATATTCAATACATATAGATTCAACAAATATTCCTCAGAAAAATAAAAGTAAGAAAATAACTGATAAATTCTCAAAATAGAAAATCTCAATGATGAATATACCAAAAAGTTTTAAAATTAACCCTCTGTAGCTGAAATGTGACCTTCTAGTGGGGCTAAGCTATTTTGATGGTACCAAATTTCCCCCTGTTGTAATTTTGTTAGTTAAAATAAAAGTATTCAAGTGCATAAAAATCTCAAAAATTATATATATATAATAATAATAATATATATATATATATATATATATTGTATATTATGTGCGTGTATGTATATGCATATATATGTGTGTGTGTGTGTGCATATAAATGCCATCAGACTTATTTGTTACACATAATGCAATATATTCGTACATGTACTAAAGGTACCACATTTTAATGACAAGAACACTGTGTGTGGTGTTCTTTAAAAAACCTCATTTATGCGATTTTCTTCTCGTAATTTGTTACTATTTTAGATGTTACTCAAATATCTTTATACTGCTACCAGAAATGCAAAATACCATTCCCCATTTCCTATATTCTCAGTAAAAGGCTTATTTGTGTGAATACATTTAAATTCCCTAAAAACCAAATTTCGCTCAAAATTGAGTTTTTCTTTTTTTAAGAAACTTTAGCTATTTTTTGTGTATGTCTATTCATTTTTCTTTTTATGTGTAAGATGCATACAGCGACGCACAACCTTAACATCCAACAATAGTATCATTAACAAGCAAGAGAAGTCGCATAAACAGATACAAACAACAAACTCCCTCGGTATTCGGGTTCCCCTAAGCCTTCCCTGAGCTCCCCTTGTCAACCAAGTTACTTCCATGCCCCTTGCTGGGCGATAAATTAATTTGCAAACAAGGAACCAGTAAGTCGGAGCTCGTCTTTCGCATATCGAATTCTTTAGGATCAGATAGAAAAGTTGAATTGGTTACAGAGAGAAGGGAGAATTGTGGATAACATCGTTCACGCTGTATTTATTTATTTATAAATTTGTTTCTTATTCTCTTTTTTCCCCGTCATATGACGCAACGTTTTCTACAGAACTGTCTCTCCAAACTCACGAGATTTGTTTTTCCGTTTGGAAGCTTTTCATTTCTTCTGTTCGTCTCCCTTTTTCTGTTCATTCTTTTTCCACATATTTCGTTTTTTACCTGTGTTGTAGGATTGAATTTATTCCTAACAATATCCTAGGCGTAAACAGAATGCAGATCTGTCTGTGTGTTGCATCTGAGTACATATTTCATGAATAAAATGCAACTTTTTACCATTTTTTTCTGTTCCTTGCGAATGCTGTTTATCTTTAAAATGCATATAAGTAACTAAATGTGTATTATACACTTTTGTTTTATACCGCAGATATATATTTCGCAGTGTTTCATAGATAATAGATAATCTTCATTTGTAATAAAAATGAAATGTTATTTATTTATAAATCTTTTGAATGCTAATTTTTTCTTTTTACAAATGAACTTTTTCTGTATTACAGTTTGTTTAACTGTTAACTCAGAATAACATTTAAGAGTTTTATTTAGAAAACATATATTTGGTGGAAAAAAATACATGTGTGTTTATATTTCAAACTTTTTTTTACCTTGAATAAAATAGATTGCATCCAACAAATAATTGTTTTTACAGCCCTTATTAAAATATAAATGTTTTCCTAAAGTATGAATGGAAGTCATTATTATGCTTGTCTTCATCGTATATGAAATTTGCTATTTTTTATAAATATTTTATTAAAAATAAAATTTTAGCACATTTTTATCATAAAATAAATATTTAAAGGAATCATCATAAAACAAATCATTTTTATCATAAAATAAAGTTCCATCTGCATTTAAAAATCTCCAATATTTGAAAAACAGAAGAAATAATTAGTGATGACACGAAAAAATTCTCAGAACAATCATTGCACATTTTACAGTTTTTTTTCATTCAAATCTTTGTAAAATTCAAAACTCATAGTATATAAATATAAGAGGGCTTTTTATTCTTAATTTTTAAGGCCTTTTTTCTTTTTGTTAATTTTTGAAAACTTTCTAAACAGCACTAATTTTGCAACCGTAGAATTTTTGAGCTAATTGAAATATAATATATGTAATTCGAATATAAATTTGAATGTTTTACGAGTTCAGTATTTATTTTAATCTTAAATTTGGAGTAATCTTTATTATTAAAAATATATTTGTAACTTTAATTTGTTTTATTTTCAATGAAATTTTCTTATATAAATAAAAAAGGGCCTGTTTACAAATCTTGTATCTAATTATATCATTGATTGATAGTTTCTAGTTTTGTAGAATTTTAAATAGAAATACAATATAATTCGCACAAAACACCGATCAGGTGCATCAAATGCCCAAACAAAGTATTTTAAAAATTATATATAACTGCAATTTTTTTTTAAATATCGCACATTCATTTCTTTTCTTATACTTTAATTGGATAATAATTTCTTCAAAAATATTCAATAGTAATTTCAACGGATTAACTTCAGTACTTTAATTGAATTTATAAATTATTTTGTACCATACATAAATAAAAATATTTTCAAGAGTTAATTTCAATAAAAATACTTATTAGCAATGCAATAAATTTTAATTTCATCCTATCCCCCCGAATCAATAAGTCATATTATTTAATTATAACCCCCCCAAATGTAACTCACTGTCTAGAAATGTTTCAAATGATTTTAGCATTTTCATCTTACTGAATAATTCTTGAATTCAGCAATTCCATCGTGTAGTTTACGCAGCAGAAATGAGGAAATAATTATAAATTGCTTGTAAGCAATTACTAGTGCCACACATTTATTAAGCTATAAAATTATCTTTATTTAAAGATAATTTTGTGCCGCAGCAAACGCACATGCAAGTGACAAGTCATTCCATCAATGTAGCAACAAATTAGCGATAAACGTCGTTCTCCTTCTAGTTCCCAACGTTCATATCAACCTCATTAGAATCTCCATTCAACCAGCAAATTCGGCAACCGACAGGCGGGAAGAGAAAGTGGGGTGCATTAAACCCCAGCAAGAGCGTAGTGATCGAGTCCATTAAGTAGGGAATTGACAAGCACTTTTAAGGCACATACCGACTTTTGCATACACCTGCATCTATAGCGGAGGCAAACACTTATTTCTATTACCTTTTCTGTCAGGAAAGAATAGTTGAGAAAGAGGCTACGCCCAGCGTCGCTAATTACATAAGATGACCACTCTATTACTTTTGGCACGCGATAAAACCCCGGCGTGTTTTACCGGGACTTCTAACACTATGTTGATAAAAGGGAATCTCATAAATCTTTCTCTCTACGATAAACTTATTTTACTGGGTTTTGCATAAGTTCATGTCGGGTCTTGAATATTTTATGCTCTTTTGATTGGTTTAGAAAGTGATGAATGAAAAGCTTTTGCACCTGGTTCTGAATTGTTCCAGAGCTTTTTTTGTGCAATTTTTGAATAATTCATTCTTGTGTTACTTGTATGAATAAACAATGCTATGCAAGCACAGGAAATAGGATTTATCTTAATTTAACTAATGTGGGTATGTTAGGAAAATGAAACAAATAGATGTAAGGGACTATTTAGATAAATGTGTGTTTAAGTGTTACACTTAAAAAATACTAATCAAGAAGTAAAATGTTTTGCAAAACACGAACGAAAGCAAATTAATTTTGTAAATTAAAATAACCTATATTCATTTTGCAAAAACTAAATAACGTTTAGGAGGGAAATTATGCAGTGCTTTATTTTTAAAATAAAGTAAAACGAAGATTCACGCTGCCTGCTTAGAATGCTTTATAATTATTATTTTGTACATTAATCAAGCGTTAATGATGCGAAGTATTTTAAGTTTTTCAAGAAAGAAAAATTACAATTATTCAAAAAATGTACACAGTATATTTCAACGTATAAGACAGGAATTTTCAGAACTTTTTCAAAGTTTGCTAATCTTGAAAAAAACCCGTTATCAGGATATTTTTATTTCATTTTTAATTTTTTCAACATTTACGAGCGGGCAATTTCAATCTTTGAACTTTTGGGGGTAATTTTAATGGATTTTTCATCCTACAAGAAAAAAAAGTCACATAAACTTAAGTATCAGAATCCGAGTTTCTACATAGATCTTAAAATTTATATTGTTTCATTGGAATATCAGAATGCATATGTTTATATTGCAGCGAGTTTTTCCTCCAGAGCATGAAACATCGATGATCACTTGCCTTATTCGAATGTCTCTTCCTGTTCATTTTACAAAGGAAAAAAATGGCGCAGAAAGTAAGACTAAAACAGATAGTGCGCAAAATAGTTTAAATGGAAAAAATGTTATCAAATATGATTACAAAAATAAAATAATCGTTGGCAGGGTTTTACTTTACAATAGTTTAATCGGAAAATATCCCGCTCGTTTTATTCTCTAGGCAACATTTTTATCCTCATGACAACCTATTTAGAAATTAAGTGACTTTTTCAATTAGATTTATGTAAAAATTTGGAATTTGGGTTAACATTTGAAGGGAAAAAAGCGCATTCCCGACTCATACACAGATCGACTTCATTCAGAAATACGCAGTATATTTACTAGCTTACCTCCACGAACGTGAACTTCTGTTGATCCGATGGATCCAAAACTGTTCGTGGCCACGCATCTGTATACAGCCCCATGGATGTCTTGCCGATATTCTTCTGCTCTAAAAGGCTGGAAGACCAGTGATCCATCTTGTCTGGTGTGTCTTAAACCTGGAATGTTTGGCAAATGAGTCCAGTCTCCTTTCGTCCACTGGACTGTTGGTTGTGGTACTCCCGTCACGTGGCATGGAACTATAGCACCCGATGAGTTATGAAATACAACTTTATTCGGTGGCTCCTTAGTAAAAGAGGGACCTCGGAAGCATTCAGCGTAGCCTGAAACAAATATAAAAATAGAAAATCAACCAAATAAAAGTATCATTACTAAAATAATGCAATATAAGATTTTAACACATTTTGTGCATAAATATTTTTAAATAAGAAGCAATGCAAATGTAGGATTGTTTTATACAGTGTTTAGTCCTTAAAACTGAAAACAACTATTGAATGAAATTTACATGAATTTATTTTGTATATTTTCACAGATAAATAATTAATTTACAGACACCGTATTTCCATGACTCCAATTACATGTATAATCAATGTCTATAAGTTGCATAGAATCAAAAAAAAAAAAGAAAGAAAGAGAAAAAAGAAAGAAATGTATAATTAATTCAAGACACAATATTTTTCATGATAGATTTCTTGAAGACCTAATGTACCTTTGTAAAAATATTTTAAAATTTTTCTATTTTTATATTTAAATGGGATTAAAGCAAAATTGTAAAAATATGGGCTTTATAAACTTTCTATAAAAGGAATTAAGTTATATGATTAAAAATTTTCCTTTTAACTTGTTACTTTTTATTTGTACTAAAATAGTCTCTAAAGCAAAACAAAGTTTTAAATTAGTTAGATGTAAAATTATAATAATAATTTTCCCATTTGTAGCTACAAACAAAATTCATTTAAAAAAAAACGTGTTATGAAAACAAAAAGCAATATCTGAACTGTAAAAAATGTGAATACATTTAAAAAACACTTCGCAAACATGCGTGTTACTTATAAAATAATAAAAAAAATATTCAAAACTTTACAATATTTAACCTTTTTATTTATAAGATATTGATGTAAAGACTAAGCATCATAACACATTAACATTCAAAAAAAATTTTTAATATTTTTAATTGCATAAATAGTTTACTTTTAGTCTGATTTTTGGATGCATAAATTTGCTTAATTATTGTTAACTAGCTCCTATTTTCTCATTTTTAAAGACAACTTGAATAAATACTTTTATTTTTTTCATCTGGATTTTATTTTCAAGTTGAAACATCTAAGTAAACTATTAGTAAGGAAATCTGAAACTATACAGTGATAAAAAATGATTCACGAAAAATAACAAAAGAAACAGACCTAATTTTAAAAATTCATCTCTCTCTCGCTCTTTTTTTTCTTACTTTTTCCTTATTACTCTTTCTTTTTTTATTTTCTAAAAGTATTTTTTTCCATTACGTAATAAAAAAATTTTGAAAAAATCTACAACAAAATATATATTTTTAGTTTCAAAATAAATATTTGCCTGTATTTAAATGCATTTTGTGTAATTTAAGGAAATATGACTTTGGTTAGAAAATTCAAAGATGATATTAATTTGTAATTATAATCAAGAATGATTTACGTTGTTATAGAAAATAAAGAAAAACTATGTGAAATTATTTGCTTAAAAACACTCTGAAAATTTTAAATTCATTGTTTATGTAATTAAAATATTATGTAATTACCGCAAAATATGGTGTACATCGCGCACCACCGTATAACGCTCCCCTATACTTTCGAGTTGCATTTCATAATTTTTAAGCTTGTTCGCCGTATAAAGCATACCCCTGTTTTACAAAGAAACCTGAAATGCACATACGCAATACTATTATGTTTTGAAGTCATTTATTCGATGTATTATTTCAAGTTGTAGAAAAAAAATAACATTCTTCCAGAACTACAGATCTTTAAGTTGATAAGGAGTATCATTTCTTTGAAATAAGTAATATTTCCATATATATAGAAGTCCAAATTTTTTCTATGATCATCTCTTTTTTTTTAATTTTAAAGCTCTCACTTTCATACCCTGTGTATAACGGGCACCATTAAATCTCGATCTTATTTGTATTAAAAGGGCCGGCTTTTACGGAAATTATTTTACATCGACTTTTCGGAATTTAAATTCAGAAATGCAACATAAATTACATTTTTTAATTCATGCTTGTAATTGATTAGAAAATCTTCTTTTTCTCTCTTCTGTACATTTATTATTGTTTCTTATATTCAATTTATTAATAACTTTACATCGAAAAAAATTCTGAAAATTTACAAATAAAATTATTTAAATTTATGAAGCCCTTGTTCACTTTTTAGTTTTAAAAAAAAGTTTGACTTTTATTTTGAAGAAGACAATGAATTTTAAAACAAAACTATTTTTTACCCATGTATTTATTTGTAATAAATTAATACATTTTTTTCTTTTAAATTTTTCTCAGTAATAAAGGATAGAAAAAAAATGAATACTATTTATCTGCAATATGATTTAAAAAACTTTTTTGCTTAAGTATTTTTCAACAATGGTATTTGTGAAATTCGTTTCTTAAATGACTTCAAAATATTTCTACATGATATTTTCACTACACAATTTAGATAATGCATTCCATTTATTTTCAGTTAGAATTTATTTATCTTGAAATTTATTTGCACAAAGTGTAAAATAATTATATAGTAATACAACGTAATATCTTTTAGTGGTTTTACAAAAAAATCAGGAAAATAAAGAGTATTTTTCGATTCTAGTAAATGAGATTAAATGTATGGAAAATCCAAAAACAAAAGAGTCAAAACGAGATGAAAACGTCTCCCTATATAGAAAGAAAAAAAGGAAATGGAGGATAGATAAGAATGCATATATTTACTCTAACAAAAATTGATTGTTGTTCTGTTCTGACTCCATACATATGTATTCTCCTTGAACATTTGCACAAAACAGATTGGAGTTTTTAGATAAACTTTGATCTAGAGCTTCACGGTATAATAATACACTTAAAATGAAGTTTTATAAAAGTGAAGTAGAATTTACAAGATCAAATATTTTTACATTTTAAAAATATTACTGTTATAAAAAAAACTCAAAATGTGAGGGGAAAATGTTTTTTAATCATATTTATTCATACAAACTCATACAAACAATACCAAAAAGTTTTTCATTTAATTGTAATTTATTTTTTTCAGAATTTTTTTCTGAACCAAATTTAATATGCAATGCATTTTAATTGTTGTGAATTTATTTTTCTAAATTATCTAATTTTAGCATCATGTATGAAGTACTTAAATTGCAATTTTTTCAAACATAAATTAGTTCAAATTACGTCACAATTACCTTTCTGAAATACTTTTAATACTCAGGAATCAAATATAGATCAAATAAAATAGAACTTTCATACAAGGCTGGAATTTATGCGCAGAGAAGAAAAGGCCAGAATGCACAAACTTAGTATGATGAGTTTATATGTGGAAGTGAGCCGTTTTAATAAATTTCTGTGAATTAGCTCCCGAACAAATATCCTAAAATTGCTTTTTTTGCAGCCTATGAGAGTGTCGGTTAAATGGAAGTTCAGAGGCCTAATACAAACATTTGAGATCGCCTGTTATGGTCAAACACAGCATAAAATTTTAAAGATCACCGTTAGAAATCATCTAAACTATATTTTTTTCAATTTTTTTTAAAAATGTTTTTATAAATTGATTAGGGCTTTAATACATCAAACAAAAGCTTATATCCAACTTTTTTTGCATCAAAAAAAGAAGAAAGAAAAGCCATGTGAGGACTTGGAAGGATTTTAAACATGAACAGAAAAATTTATTTATTTATCAAACAGATGAGAGATTTCTTGACATCAAAATCATTACAGACCGTTGTAGATGAAGTCTACATCTGGCGAGGGCACTGCCTCTTATCAAAGTCTGGGAAAGAAATCTTCAAAATCCCTTTTTTTTTAAACAGTTGAACTTGCCGTTGTGTTACATAATGAATTAAGACTTTACATTACAGGTTATCGAAAAATGACTGGTCATTTTCTAATTAAATATTTAAAGCGCAAGAGTCAACTTAAGGCCAAAGCACTTGTACCTTATAGCTAGTAGCATGTTTGCACTGGATACAGACGAATTCTGTCTACAGTAGAGAAAGTTTGACTTCGAAGAATCTTCAAACCACCAGAATTTCCATTTATTTACAAAGAATACCCAAAAATCTGAAGAGAATAAAATGAATGGAGATAACTCATGTTTCCCGGTTTCCATAGCGGTTTAGAGGAGTGTTAACAATGAATGTGTCTCAGAGATCCCATTTAAAAAAATGTGAAAACCGCGGAAAATGGTTTTTTCAGACCTTTATTATATTAGAATAAATAGGATTCTTCAAAAGATTTGTCTTCTCAACAGGCGAACCCGTGGTGGTTGAAAGAGATTGTGCCAGACTTCTCAGAGTACAAAGCTTGACCAGCTGCTGAAATTTAAATCCACTTGACTATAAATTGTGGTCAGTGTTGGGGACGAAATTGTGCTAAGAACGGCATTCCAATTTGAAAAATCTCAAACATTCTTGAAGGAAATCAACAGTGGAAATTTCCATAGAAGTAGGGCATTCTTCGAAAATTGAGGGGTTGTAGAGGCTTAAAGTCTATGCGAAGTCGAAAGGTAATCATTTTGAATGAAAAAAGCATTAGAAATACATGTTAGGACAATACATGTAAGAATTTAAAGGAAAATTCTTACAAATTAGTTTAAAATTTGCATACAGTTGTTTAGCAATCATTTAATTAATCGTTACTATAAAAATCCGTTATGCTTGCTAGCTGAAAATTGAACATTAAGGGAATGATAATGTAAGATCAAACAAATCTGTATTTCTCTCTATTGCTAAGAAATATCGTAAATTAATATTCTTTATCGAGTGATGAGGGGATCCTCTAAATTAATATTTTGTTCACCGAACCACACATCTGTAGAAAATATAGGTTCATTAATACAGTGAAATTACTGTTTTAGCATATTCTTCTCCATGAATTATTATGTTAGTAATAATCATAGCTATAATCACACACACATCCCCAATGTCCTTCAAATAAATCTCCAATTATCGTTGTTAACACAATTAACGTAAAATATGTAAAATAGGAAAATACCATCAGGAAAAGTTTTAAAATTCATAATTAAACTGAATTGCCTAAATTATTCACGCTTACATACTATACACATGAAATTAAATATATTCATATTTGTTCCAACAATCTGACCTCACTATACAAAAAAAGAAAAAAAGAAATATTTTGTAAGACTAGTACCTCTAGGAAAACGTACTCCTACAAATACTTAATAACTTATTAACGTGAAATTTCAGTTAATTAGTCACAAAAATTAGTTATATCTGTATTAGATTTTTGCCACAGTTTGCAACAAATATTTTTGTCGTAATAATTTAATTAGAGTAACGCTAAAAATATCACCAAAAACTCCCAGGTATTATGGGAAGCAAAATAGTCTAGAAAATTCATTAGCAAGTTAAGACTTTGCACTCTAAAATCCCGTTTTTTAGTGATGAAGACCAAGAAAACTTTTAGCTAAAATTTCTCAACTTAAATTAAAATGAATCATTAAGAGCAGTATACCATTAGTATAAGAATGCAAAATGTTTAAACTGATTCATCTTCATGAGTTATTATGATATTAAATTATTGCTTATTTTACTACTTATTTATTGTTACAAAAAGATTAAAATGTGTGTGTTAATTAAAAATCCAAAAAAAAAAATGTAACATGCAAAAAAGTATTAAAAGAATCACCATTCAACTGGAACTACTTTTAATAAATTCTAAATCTATTATTTGCAGTTAAAACTTCCATAAATTCCAAAACTCTTGGAAAAAACTATTTCAAAACGCGAAACATAAAAAAAACTAAACAAAGTTTCAAGTATGAAAATAATGCATAATCTACTCTTATAGATATCTATTTCCTTATAAAAGTAAGGTCATTTTTAAATCATTATGCTATGCAAATTTATAAAATTATCGTTTGCTGATAAAATTAGTACACATTTTTTATTTGTTTTCAAAGATAAATTTAAATAAATTTGCATTTATTTACAGCACATAGATGATTTTTGAATTGCTTACATTCTATGTTAACATATTCTTCTCTATTTCAATGGGAATCCGTTTAATTAATATAGGTAATTTGGTGAGAAAATAAAAATTTTCTGTAAGAATATGCCATTATTCACTTTAAATAGAAATTTACTTTTAAAGTCTTTACAATAACACAGAAAATATAATTACAGATTGAGAACAGATAAAACTCAACTAACTTTAATTTTAAGCAATTTACAAGAAATATCACAAGAAATATATTCAGATTCTGACACTGCATTTTAATTACAAAGACTAATATAATTAAAGCCTAATTTCTATTTTTTTTCACATCTGATGAAATTTTCTCATTAACAATGCTGAGCTATAAAATCATTATTTAAAAAGTAAAAATAGTAAATTTGAAAGGAATTATTTGAGGGTATATTTCTTATATTTCTATTGTAATTAACCGAAAGTCATGGGTATAAAAATCCTTTTATAACTTCTATATTTGTATGTTTTTTCTCCTTAAATTCATCCCATAAAAAGTTGTAACATCATCAAATAAAATTTTGAATACCGATGAGTAAAGGTAATCCAAAGAGAAATATATTAAAGATTATTCCCTATAATATTTTCATTACTTCCTTCTTAAATCTACAATCCTTTTCAAATGAACTAATACTATTTTATCATTCTTGAGTCAAGTTTATTTTCTAAATGTCTCTATTCAAATCTTCTAACAAGCAAAGCGACATTGGAAAAGTTAATCCAGGGGAAAAAATGCACCTGTAATTATTCGTTGCTCAAGCTTAAAAGCAAACAAATCTACGTATTTTTTTGTGGCTTAAAATTTAAAGAAAACATTTTCTAGACTAGGATTACTTTAACCTCAGTTGAACCATTTTAACCTTTGAAACGACTATTTTGCATGAGGTTGCTTTCTCTTACAAATAAAAGTTGTGAAGTAGTTTTAAAAAAGCAATTTAATCCCATGGAGCATTCGTCTTTTTTCTGGATACATGCCAGTGAACTCCCGGTACGAAACATTTTAATCTCTGAAAGAAACATTACCATTAGGATGACAACAGTCTATCTTTAAGACACTACAGTTCGACTAGAAAGCAGTCAACCAAATGCTATATGTATAATTCTTGGAATCATAAATAAAGCTGATGTTTTTTTTTTCTTTTCTTGAAACTAACTTTCTTGAATTGGTTATGATACTTTATTTAAACTTGAACGCCACTAAAAAATAAACAATTACTTTTAACCAAATAATGTGTAATTGCATAATTCGATGTCTAATAAACTTCTTTAATAATTCTATATTTATAACAACAGATGATATTTTAATGATTGTATTTTACTTTATTTTTCTCTTTACTTTCACTGTAGGTTGAAAAACACAAATAAAATATTAAATGAAAAGAAAATTTAAACCTATACGATTTTGAAAAGTGTAACTTTTTATACAATTTGAACCATTTTATAGGTATATGCAAGGAAGTACATAATTTAGATATAAATTTGCTTTTGCATTTCTTTCTAGAAAGTTACACAAGAAAATTTTGAAACCATGATAAAATCCCTTCTGAAATCCTCAATTAAATGGGTTTTTTTTTACATAAAATGCAGGCATATTCATTCAAAATTGATTGAAATATGCTAAATTTAGAGTAATACAAAAATTGAAATGAAGAAAATATACTACGAATTTATCCCTCTAAATTGAATTGGTAAAATAGGATTTTTTTATGTTTCAAAATTTTTTTATTTCAATTTATTTTATATTGCCAGTTGAATTAATATTTTTTACTAAGCATAAGATATAATAGGCATTGTTCATTTCATAGCATAGCTGTTCCATAAAATAAGTATTTGCATGCAAGGTTTTCAGCTTCATTCGCGACCACAATAATGAAGGAGAATAAAAATAAATATATTTTTCGTATTTAGTGTCATTTAAATTAGAATATACGTATAAAAAAAGTATCAATAAAAACAAATTTTTAAATTCAATTTTTTTGGCAAATGAAGGAAAAAAATGACATATTTTCCAAATAATGTCCTGTTATGGAAAATACCACTGAAAAAATAGAATTTTGCCTATTCATAAAATTTCACGACCGAGAACAAAAAATTGTTTTAATAGATTTCTCTCATTATTTTAATATTTCAATCCAAAAATATCCACCGAGTTTTCTGTTAAAATTTATTTACTCTGATGCATTACATTACGAATAAATCCTTTTAAAATTTATATTTTTTAAAACTTTAGTTCGAGACCTGAAAAATACTTTTACCGAATTATTCATAAATATACTAAATGTCGTTTGATTTAACACATTTTAAAAATTGAAATTTCTCTTTGAATACAATTTTTCAGAAAATAGACTTAAAAATAAAAAAGTTACATTTGGTATGAAAATAAATGCTTAAAAAAACTAAACTTTGCAAAAAAGTTTCTAACTTTTTAAAGCTTTTTTAAAAAATAAAATGTGCAGTATATTTTCTTAAAAATAAGAAAGAAAAAAAAAATGCTTATGTGAGGTCAATTTTTTTTAAAAATCTTTTTCCCTTAAAATTCTTGTGATTCTATTTCTACTATTAGTAACTTTGAAAGAAAGACAGTTTCAGAAGGCCAAGACATATGAAATATTTTATTCAATATTGGAAGAAAAATTATGTTTCCTCAAAATTCAAGTTTGTTAACGTTGTCGAATACCTTAACATAATTATTGAATTATGTATATATTACGAGAAAATGTTATTATTTTGCTTATTCAGGGGATAGAAATTTATTGATAATCTCTCTAAATTCTGAAATTTTCTGTTCTATATTGGATAGAACTATTCATTGGAAAATTTATTTAAAAGAAATTTTTCATCCATTCTTAAGCGTCTTAATATTTTATAATTATAGAAAAATTTATAACTAACAGATTTTAAGCTATGATTTTATTATCTTACGGAAGCATCGTATATTGTTATTCAGTATTTATATGTAATATAAAATAGAGGCTAGTAATCAGGAAGCAACAAACGTTCTACATAGATACAAAATCAGACAACGCTTTGATTTGAAGACTGTCGAAGAAGTCGCAGATTTTATGATGAGAGATTTAATTATATTCACCATATCTCTATAATTAGAGATATACGATTATTAAGGTCTTATACCTGCACATTTCTTTAAGAGGAAATAATTCAAAAATTACATAGAGAAAAAAATCATAACTATTAATTTTAAAAGAATTATTTTATTGTTTTATTGATACACTGAAAATTATTATTCAATACTTCAATATAAGTCAAAACAGAGCATGGTAACAGGAAACAGCAATTATTCTATAACGAGAAAACATCAGATAGAGCGTTACTTTGATGACTCTCAAATGAATCATTGATTTTAGGCCGAGAAATTTCAATATATGCACCGTATTCTCTAGAGAGAGAATTTGAGATATCTAGTTAACATAATTTTCTTTACTTCACCAACTCTGAAAGATAGAAATATTCGAAAATTATGTAGGTATATATCAAACATTAGTCAAGTTTCCCGCCTGAAAATGCAAACTTTTCAAAATAAATTTTCACATATCACGATCTTGCCGAGAAAAAATACATGTAATGATGAAGATTATATCTTCAATGTTAAATGCGCAGAAATTGAATTTTTTTCCTTTATTTCAAATGTGAACATAACTTTCCAGTAAACATAAAGCATAAGTTATTCTCTGCATTCAATTTGAAATCAAATTTAAACGATTTACATCAGATAAAAAATTTACCAATAAAATCAATTCATAAATTTGATCTCATTACTTGCAGACGCATGTCCGCAAAAGACTTTTCCAAGTTATTTGTTCTACATTACATTTATTTCGGAATGGATATTAATGATAATTTGTAACTTCGTGTTCTACGAATATATATCTATATAAATATACAATACATTTAAATTTCATTAGTCGGGAAAGCGTCAATTTAAACACTCAGTTAATGCGAGAAAAACTATTTTTTTTAAACTTTTCATTGGTTAGAATGAAATTAGTTAGAAAAGATACTTAAACAGTCAGTCAATTTAAATAATAAGTTAAAACGAGAAAAACTATTTTTAAAACTTTTCAACAGCTGGAAGGAAATTAGTTAGAAAAAGGTATTAATCAAATTGGAAAACATTTAATTCCATAAAAGTAGCTTATTTTAACGCCATACTGTATGACGCAATAAGTTAACCCGGCACTTCTAGCGAGGTGTGTGTCATACCCACCGTCTAACTTTTTTCTACGCTCCTTCTAAGCCGTTTTTGGAAAATGGATAGTTTCTTGTGAAATTGACTTTAAGTTCATATACTTTGAGGGGCCTTAGCTTGTAGGCGAATTCTAAATATATATTTTTGGATATCACCTCTTCGGTTATGTCACACCCTGCGCGTGAACTACCGTTACAGTTCTGAATGCATGGGAACGTTTTAAACCTCCCTTATAATACGACATATCATTGTAGTTATGATGAATAAATGTGATTTTTAAGTAATTTAATAGATACAGTATTTGATAGATATAGTGCAACAGTATTTTCGGATGAAGAAATTCTCTTCGCGGTTATGATGAGGAAAATCAAATGATGAAGATTATAACAGCAAGTATGATCTCACGAAATCGACCAGATTTAGATAATGGAGACACGTTGAAAATAAATGTTTATATGTAGATACACAAAAACTTGGAAGACCGTAATTTTAAAGAAACTGTACATATCATCCACTTTCAGATGAACTTTGAAGAAAAAAAATATTGCTAACAATAAGGAAAAAAAAAAAAAAAAAAAAAAATAGAGAATACTATAGCTTAGTAAAAAATACAGATAAAAAAAAAAAGATCCATGAAAACATCGCATTCACACACGACGAGATTAAAGGAGTGTATAAACAATGCACTGAATGCCCTTATAAAAAGAACAGAAAAACTAAATTTACGTTTGAAAAATGTAATAGACATTTTATTTCCTATTTTTCTTCCTTTTTAACCATTGTATACAAGTTTTACGGTAAAAACACAATGCAAACACCCTTAGGTATGATACACCCTGCGCGTGAACTTTAGATCGTTTTTTTTTCACGCGAGTGATGCTGGGTTAATTGTTAATGTTATACACACTGATTTTTAAATCCACACTAAACATATTATATATGATTTTAAACATGTTAACTTAACGCTAATCAACCAAAATATCCAATATACAAGTCTTTGAAATTTATTTCTTTATCGAAAAAGTGTGAAAAAGAATAACTTATGATACTTTGAGTGTAAGAAAATAATCTAGCGATTGTAAAACTTGTTTATTTCATTTTTAAAAGCCTTTTTTTTGTAGTACATATGCATTATAAACACTTAAAGTACTTCTAATTTACCTTTCGTAAGAATCGTACATTTTAATTGTTATTGTGTGTTATTATAGATATACAGTATTATTTTCGTCATACATATATAAGCTATTGAAATTTCTGAAAGCAAATAATAAAATTATCTATTTATACAATTGTTTGAACAATGAGTGAGGCAATAATACAAAGAAATAACACTTAAACCAAATCAGTAATTAAATAGTAAAGATTAAATCTTATCGCTGAATAAGGGGATCTTAACAAATACAGATTATTTCATTTTCTATATAATTTCAAACTATTTTGAAGATTGGTAAGAACAAGGAAAATACTATTAAAAATATATTGAATAAAAATTTAAAAAAAGGACACTTAAAGCGTAATCAAATTTCACATTATAGAAAAACAAATTATAAGTTACTCTTTTATTCCTCATAAAAGAGATATGCTTTTTTTTCATATTTCATTTTTAATGACACATTGTAAACGCCTCTCAGGAGAAATCCGAAATACCATGAACGTGAAAAGTTTAATAACAACCCGATCATTCCCCCATTTCAGTAGATCGTAAAAAAAGATCGTAAAATGCAGCCCAGCAAGAAATTAACTTGCAGTAATCGAACCACTGATACCCAAGAGAAGAGCTATATATGTCGTTTAATTACGCCGTTTTAATGTACCTAGAAATACATATCCTCGTACAGCGGAGATTGGAAAATGTACTTTACTAAAGCAGTGTATCTTTCATGGGGAAAAAATTAATAGTGTTATTCGTATCATCGTTCTATTATAAGAGTTTTCATGTTCCTTATCACAAGTTCCGAAATGTGATGAAAAGAAAAATATCTTGTGAGTAGATGGATTTAATTTGCAATCGGTTATGGCCAAAAAAAGGCGGAGAAAGAAGAGAATATTAAATCTCTGCGTATTAAAGTGATATAGGATGATTACATAAATAACTTTCAGATTTGACTTCTGATATTTTGTTGCGCTTTCGATGCATTGATATTAGAGGCAATGATTTAAATGGCATTTAAATAAATGTGTGAAAAATCATAAAAATGTATTAAGTTCAAATATTACATTTGAGATCTTTTAATTTATGCATGATAAATTAATTGTAGAATTTTTTAAAAATATATATATATAGCTATGTTTCCTTATAAACTTAGTTTATTTGGTTGTAAAAAATGAATGCAACATGTTTGGTGATAATTGCGATTTGTTCCAAAATATTGTCATTAAAGTTATTATTGTATTCAGTAATGTAAAAGTTTATTTTTATTTTTGAATTTATTTATTCAATTATAAATAGATTCCACTGGTCCTTTTTATTTTTATTCTTTTGAGCTATTTACAACTTAAAACTCGATTTTATTTCATTAAATTGAATAAAAAAGCACCAATAATGAATTTAATTTATATTTTGTCTTAAATTCAAAGAAAGTATCTCAATTATTCTTTTTACTTTAACTAATGATTAGTTGTGCATTGTGAAAATGGTAAACAAGAACTCTGAATATTAGAAGTGCTTTGAATGTGAAAGTTCTCTCTCTCTGTTCACAAATTATACAAAAGTAGATTTTTTTTCTTATTACTCAAGAGTAATTACTTCTTTTGTATGCTGCATTCTTTAATACATAAGAACTGAAATGAAGTACAATGAAAGTTCTAATTAAAGTAGCTTTGAATAATTTTAAAAAAAATTAGTTAGTGTTTTGCTTAAGTTAAAAACACGTACTTTTACTTCTTTATTTATTTATAGACTTTCACGCTTCCAAATTGCTACTTTTGGCTAAAACAAAACGGTGTTTCAAATTATATGGTACTCAGAATATTTTGAAGTAAAATATTTACCTATCAACCTTCTTCTACGACGTTCATTTTCAATTAGCTAAACCAAAATTAAATAGCCTGAAATATTTCTAACACAGATTATTGAACAGCAAAGCGCATTTACCAAATTCCATAATCTATTCTCACAGTATGAGAAAATCCAAAGTGAAAAATTAAACTTCAAAGAAGTACATTAATTCTGAAAATGAGGAAAAAATGAAGCCTCCAAATATTTTTGTAAACACGCGTTGGAATTTTTAATTGAGAATCAAGCCTTGAGCGTCTATAATTGCCGCATTGCAAAGAAAGCATATTTCCCCTTTTTTTATTCCCTAAGCTGTTGTAGCCAAAAATTACTACTGCACAGGGATTTTAATTAATTCGTGCATGGTGCGAATAACAACTTTGAGCCAATTTTTACGCACTTGGTGGAAATTTAAAAAGGAAAGTGTGGCGAAAGCTAAAAAATGCACTAATGCGTAGCTACAGGCGCTTCAATTATTCTGCTCTCAAGAGGATTGGCAAGAAAAATAATTTAGTAACAACATAATCCGCTCTGGGAGGAAATGAAAGTGCAGAAAAATTAGTTGCTCAAGAAAATATATCTATTTTTGTCTTCGAATATTTTTTTCAGATATCAAATAATTCCTTTTCCTGGCAATCGATTATTTCAAATATATAAGTCTTTGGAAAAGTTCAGGCAAATCGATTTTAATTTTGAATTCCACTGCCTTTTTCGCATCTTCGAAATTCAATTTATTTTAGTGAATTGTTGCAAAGATAGCTTTAAGCTGAATTTAAATTTTTGCTTATAAGATTTATAAAAACAATCAATAACTGTCTTTTTCTATGTGTATATTTATATATAGATACATATATTCAGAATAGAATTACCAATTTCATCTATTTTTTTCGTTTGATTTCTATAAATAATTGCCAAATTCTCAACGTGACTAGTATATCTTACTATTACACGACTATACTTCATTACTTTAATATTGCTTCTCAATGATTAATAACTACATTAATAATTTCAAATGAAAAATGAGCAGTTTTTATATGTGAAAATATAGCAAAATAATTGAACAGATTTTTGTGTCAACATATGGAAAAACCTTATAAAAATAATTAAAGAATTATAAAGATTTAAACTCTTCCAGTATAGGAACTGTTTCTGAACATGTTAAATATACACTAAAATATAAGAAAATCTAAGTAACGTAAGTGAAAAACAAAATAAACTATATAACTCAAATGTGTATCCGAGTATATATATATATATAGTAATTAAAATTTCTTTTAAGACGACACTGAATGATTTAATTGACAAAAATCAGTCAGAAGATCTAATTTGTTTTTAGTCTGAATTATTCTTCATTTATTTTACTATTGTCTAACAAAGTGTGAGAACTCTTGATTGACAATTTCTAGAATTATGATTAACGTTATGTTCGTTTTTACTTAAAACCCTATAGTCAATAAAACTTTAAAGCGATTTATCTAAAAATATTCTCTAGTTAATCTTCATTCCGGATGCAAAGGCTTTTTTTGCCATGTTTTCAGCTACTGCAAACAATGGATGTAATGAAACTTGGTACGTATTTTTCAGTCAAATATTTTTAGTAAAAAAGTTCAATTTAAAATTTTATACATTTTTAAAGGTATTTTCTAAAAGCATTTATAAAAAAATATATATTTTGTTAGTTTTAACCATGTATTATCAGAAAACCAATACCAATTATTCTTATACGTATTTTGAACAACTTGTAAATTGAATTTCATGTGTTGCGATTGACACAACGTCAATTATTGTAGAAATAGTATTTTAAAATCATTTCAAGAATTTCTAAAAATTAAATGGTTATCTTTTGGAGGTATTCTAAACTCAAGGAATGTTTGGTTTTTGCTCTAGGCTGGTTATTAATCATAGGATGAAAGAAAAAATAGTTTAAAAACCATTTAATCTTTTTTTATATAATTTGTTCAATATCGCCCCTGACAAAGTAGTTAGCTTTAACTAAGTAGACACTCTCTAAGTTAAAGTTTTCACATACGAGCGCACAAATCTTTGCATTTATAATGAAGCTGTTGCAAGGGATTTAAAAATAACTTGTGACCAAAAATCCAATTTAAAATATAATTTGTTGAAGTAGCTAAACAAATCATGTGCTTTTGTTGATACAGTTAAAAATTCTAAAGACAAAAATGAGACAGAGAGAGAGAGAGAATAGCTGCGTTTTAAAAAATTCATTTATAAAATTTAACACTAGGATCACCGTAAGTTTCACAGTCGAAAAAAATAATACCAACAAAACTGTATCCTAATATTTACATGCAAAAAAGAAGGACTTGAACTATTTATTAATGTTTAAATAAATTAGACATTTTTTCTTAACTTTAACTATAAGACAACTGAGTATAATCAGGGTTGCATCAATAAATAAGAAAATATATATGGTATACATTGAAAACATATACACAAAAAAGAAAATGTGCTTGTTGTTACTGTTTAATATTTAAATGTGTTCTTTATGTGCTGTTCTAAATGTTAAATATTGGTAAATACCGAAAAAGAAAATATAAAATAAAAAGACGGAAAGATTAAAAAGCAATTTGAGGTCGTTGTAGAATGCATGTTTCTCAAAATAATTCATTTTAACTACATTGCAATTTCTTACTTAATAACGACTTGTTCAAAATTAATTAAAATTTAATAAAAATTGCATAATAATTTTATATTCCAATTGTTTCAATAAAAATATTTTGTTGTAAAATAAATTAGTAATTAACCAAAATAGGAATACTAAAATAATTTTAACCAAGGGTATTATAATAAATAAATCATGATTTAACTAAACCGATGCTCTGAGTCATTTCAAAGGGCGTTGTAGCATCTTGATCAAGGTCACGGACTTGTGAATAGAGTGTCATCAGTTCGAGCCTAGTTCCAGTGTAGATATGCGGGATAGAGGGGCTCAAACATTTTTCCGTCGGTATGGTGTGGGAGTTAAGATAGAGGGGGTGCCAGCTCAGGTGTCGTCCTCGGTACTTGGATGAAAGTTACGAGGTTGATATGAAAGCTCTAGTGTGGTTGCATAAGGTGACATTAATATTCACTCACTCACTGAGTGATTTCAATCTGCAATCAGCATAACTTAATTTTGTTTTGTTTTGTACCTATTGAAAGCTATATTAAAAGTACTGAAAATACCATATTCGTAATGCACCAAAATAAAATAATATGAAGAAACTACAAGCACACATATTGGCTTTTTCTTTAAAGTGACTGACTGTGTTGCGAACTGTTATTTGGAAAAAAATGTACAAAGGGGAATGTTTTTTTTTATATTTAGTGTCAGTAAATTAGAATATATATATAAAATTGTTTTAAGAATAATATTACAATAAAAAGTTATTTAAATGCAATTTTTTCACAAAAAGAATTTTGAGATATTTTCAAACATTTATCTTTTACAGAACATCTTTCTATAGTAATAATTAAATTTTTCTTCCATATAGTTAAGACTTTTCTACACAGTCTGAATGAAGACTTTTGAAAAAATCTCATTATTTTTAGAGTTACTATCAATTAAAAAAACAACCGATTATTTTCTTAAAATGTTTGTACTCTCTTTCTCTAATATGTTTAAATATGAATAAATCCCTTTTTAAACAATATATTTTGAAAATACCATTCCAGGTTCAATACAGAAGCTTTAGAAGTACATTGATAAAATATTATTATTATTATTGAAGTGCTTTAAGAATTTGCTTTTTTTTTACATTTTTTTACAAAAATACTTCCTTTAAATATTTTTTATTGTATTAATATACTTAAAACTATTTTATAAATATATTCTAATTTAAGCAACAATGAATATAAAAAAAAATTCATTTAAACGCTTTTGTAAAAATATCCATACTTATTATTTTAAACCTCAGCGACATTTATTTCACATACAGAAAAAAAAATATATGTATATTATTTTCCATACAGAATTTTACATCGACATGAATATTCATTATCCGTTCTTTCCAAATATATTCCAACCGAGTCAAAGGCCCCAAATAGTAAACATATAATGTGTGTTCAACAAGGAAGTGAATAGAATATGCTTGTCCAACTTCAAACCAGCCTGCTAGACAATCTCTCAACAGGCTTTCATGATTCTCCTCTTTAATTAGCCACCGGGTGTACTAACGAGATGGTGAGATTTCAGCTTTCACGTCCATAAGCCCGTAAGTACATACGCTTACTCAGGGAAATGTAAGCTCTGAGTGATTTCGATCTGCAGTCAGTTTCAATCAGTGCATTCAGAGAAATCTTTATAAGCCGTCAAAGCTGATTAAGGTGTCCTTGTTTATACGATGTGTAGAGGACTAACATAGAGTCGCAAGGGTAGAACTGGACTGGAATGAAAAGTTTTTGCACAAAAATGTACGTGAATAAAATGAGTTGTCTTTCGATGTTGTGACAGAAGAATAAATTGTTTCTTTTAGTGAGTGGAATTGTTTCCAGTAGTTTTTTTTGCTGTTTTGAGCAATGCATGTGATAGGAAACGAAATGCAATTGACGTGTAAGAAAAAGTACGAATTTCTTCCAGAAGAAAATGTACCAATCAAATCTGAACAGTTATTTTAAAAATGTGTGCTTTTCACTTTCATTCTTCTCATAAAACAAAACTGTAAAATAGTATGATAATATCAAAAAACACATTTTCACATCAACACATTATCCTCATATTAAAAGTAATGTTGCTGACAATTATTTTTGAAAAAGGAAACAAAAATTTCAGATTTTCTATTATAAAAATAATACAACTTAAGAATGTTTATGCTGGTATAAAAATGTCAATTTATAATACCGCATTTTTAAAAATATCCTATTTACTTCCAAGTCATACATTATTGTCGACATTTATTTATGTGAATATTTTGGAGTGATAAATATTTTGACACATTGCTGAATAAACAAAGATATGAACAAATAATGTACAGTAGAACACTATTATTTATTCATCTTTCTTTACAGGTACGACATCATTCAAGTTAATTAAGTTATACAAATTCATAAGTTAATAGTTATAAAAAATATATTATAAAATCACATTTATTCATATACATTTAATCATCAATTTATTCAAAGAAACAAAGGATAGTAAAATTTTTCAAGTGACATTCTTATACCAAATACTTGTCAGGTTTATTTAACGTTTTACTTTAATTAATTTTGTGGCACAAAAATTTAACTATACTCTAAACTTAGACACTATGCATTTTGCAGGGATTTTAATATAAATTTGAAATAATTTAAGATAAAAAAAATTATGTAACGAAAACATTTTAATGTAAGGGATAATTTAGTCTTCTATTATATACGAAATACTTAATACTAAAATATGGTTAAATTTAGTCTTATGGCAAATATATTAATTCCGTCTTTTCTTTAGTTTTCTAGATCGGGCTTTTTCAAAGATAAACCGTTTGCAATGTAATTCTTTTATTACTTTGAATGCATTTATGTCTATTTTTATGTAGCTCATAATTTAATTTCTGAGGAAAAATAGGTTTGTTATTCATTTAAATTAATACCAAGAAACATATATTTATTTTTATTAACCAAGATGACATTAAAGGAATTTTAGAAAATATGATTTACATTTTAGCTTCGGAGAAATAATGTAATATGTATAACTTATGTATATTTACATAAAATGCATTATATATACATAAATCTCATTTTTTACAATAATTATAATAAACTATATCTATAAAATATTTTAGTTGAATCCCATAGGATTACTTTCACACATATATCCCATTTCCAAAGACAAATCCTTTTATTTCGAAAAAAGCAAGTATCGATGAATATTTTCACTCCACACTAATTTGCACTTGTTTCCAGGCTCCATTCTTCGGCAATAAATTTCAATACTACCCTTTTAACCACAGAAAATATAATTCCTTTTACTCCAAAACAAAAGAATTTCTTTCCGCGAGTTAAGTTAGAAGATTTAATACCAATTCTTTCACTGTATTAAGCAGCACATTCGTTCACCTTTACATTATTTATTATGAACGTGAACTTTGCGTGAGCAGTAACCGAACTTTTCTTTATTCCTAAGAATGAAAATTAATTGATAAAATTGCCGAGAAACTTCGGTTGTTGTGTTCGCTGCAGGCTACAAATTATGAACGATCGTTCTGGAAATAATAAAGACCCTCTCTCTTTCCTTCAATATGCAGCGAAGTACTGCCATTTATGTCTGATTATTTATTAGTTAAGTAAATAAGTCGAAACGAATTGATGGCGGCAGAATATATGATAGCTGGTACTGATTAATTGATGAACACGGCGAATTTCACCGTAACTAAATCTCAAGTAGGGGAGTCTGAACAATATGATACATTTAAGAACATCGTGATTTGGACCGAATATGAGTCTTTTGAATGAGTATTCTGAAAATGGAAAATCACTAATTTAAAACACTGTTCCTAGGATAGAATTTTACGTATTTCTGAAAAGATTTCTATCGAAAGGAAATGCAATTAATTTTTCACATTTTGAGCGTTAAATTATTTTTACAAGATTTCTAATCAGAACAAAAGGCTCGTATTTGATAATATTATGCGGTTGATTCTATTCATTTATTACTCTCAATTAAGGATGATTAAGTATGGTTTATGTTTTAATTATGAAAATCCATTACTTTCGTTTTAGATGTTGTTGAAGAATTCTATTATACACAAAATGCATTGATATTAAAGAATGTAAGATTTTAATGATATTAAAAATTAAAGAATCGCTTTTATCGCCCTAGGTGATCAGAAATGTGCTTGAGTTCACCAAATACTACCTGAACTGGAACGGAGAAGAAAATTACGATGTGGAATTTGAATCCAATCACTGACAAGGTTTTAAATAGAAAATTAAAAGCATGTAAGAACAAAATTTGGATACAAAATAAAAGACAACATATAATTTCAAATATTAGTTAAAACAATGAAAACTATAAGTACGACGTGTACACATTACGTGAATGAATAAAAAAAATTCACAATAATATATTAAGAGTCTAATCACTTAATATATCTATAGTATAATAACACAATTATCATAGCTGTAAAATTAGCAAGTATATAATTTTAAAAAATCTCTCGTTTATGTTTTTTTCATGAATAACCGACACAATATTTTTCTTTCCTAAGTAAATTATAATGATCCGACCTAATTACTTTTTACACAAAGTGAGGTGAAATTCTTTATTGATAATTATCTACTTTCAAGTGAACTTATCATCTACTAGCCTGAAATAGTTAGTAACATTGTCTTTCATAGCTACATTATAAGAAAGATGATAAATTGTTTTTTTTTTAATTCTGAATTAGAATTCTCAACCTTTTGTGGGCTTTCTTAAAAAAGATAAATCTAAATATTGATCTTTTTTTTAATACTAGCAATTACCCACCAGTTTTTTCCCTCGGTATTTCATGATGTTTTATAAATATATATATATATATATATATATATATATATATATATAATGTCGAATATATAATGTTAATAATGTCGAATTGTCGATTATTAAAATCGTACCAAATACTAATCACAGATTATGGTGGGAAAATCATTTTATCAGAAGTTTTAATACAATATATCCATATGGTCTTAATGTTTTATACCTTGCTAAAAACACACTCCAAATTATGTTACAGAGCAATAACAAAGAATTTTTTATACTGCTTCCAGTTCAGTTAAGAATTTTAAAAGAAACTCAAGAAGCAATAGAACTAAAAGGAAAAACAGAGATAAGAATTCTTTAATTGATAATATTAAAGGTATTATAGATGATTTTGAATTAAACTTTAATATCAAGCAGATCAAATACTTCATGTTTGGTCTTAATAAAAAGGAAATTGTACTGTTGGATGAAATTTTAAATAATGAGTGCTTTAAGGTGTGTCATGCAGTTCACATCATTAAAGACATTAATAATTTTTTATTTAATAAATTCAATATAAATGTCAATAAATTTAATAAACCTACTACAGAATACTGCACTTTATTATTCATGAATAATACATTTGATAAAGTTAATTTTTCTGGTGTATTTAATAGACATTTGTCACTTTTTCCTGTTAGGAATGTAATAGTTAAAAAAGCTTTTAAATATAATAAAACGATGGGCAGATTTATCTTTAATTACAATAATAGCTCACCTTCTCTTGACATAGATGACTGTAAATGTAAAAACTATCATGAATTTATTAATAGCTATCACAAACATGTTGTAACAGGCAATTTAAATATAATCAAGGATAGAATTTTAAAAGATATCATGAGTAAAGACACTAGTTTTAGATTAACAATTTCTAACAACAATAATACTGTTAAAAATCAAATTAATAATGATATAAATAATTTCATTACTAAATCTGCAGTTAAATATGGTTTGCCTTTAGAGGCATTTGATGAATTTAAGTACAATATTTTAAAAGACTTGATGAAATTTAACTATCTTCTAAACCAGTATTCACTTATAAAGATGTAAAACAGAAATTTATGATTTACAAAAGAATTTTATGATTGTTTACATAGATAAAGTGCCTGGTAATTATGCTATTATTTGTAAGTATTTTTATAATACTATGATTAATGAACATTTTTTAAACAATAAATCTTTCAATAGATTGGAATTGTCAGATAAAGAAATTACTAATCGAATTACTGCTATATACAAAATGAGTGTTTCCATTCATAAGATTAAGTTTCCATATATATTTTTAACACCTAAATTTCATAAAAATCCTGTTAAATTTAGAACAGTAACAAATGGTTTTCAAACTTATATCACTGCTGCAGGTAAAATGCTGCACAATATTTTGCAAGAATTCATCAAGAAGCAATGTAATAAAGCTATAATTAAAAATAGTAAAGAAATTATACTTGTAGATTTTTTTAAAAATAAAAATATTTATTCAGTTTATAGCTATGACTTTGAAGATCTTTTTGATTCTATTAATATCAATGATGTAATTAGGGTAATTTTAGATAATCATAGAAATTATAACCTTAATATTAATTTACAAAAATTTAGTACTCTAATAAATTTTGTCCTAAAAGAAAACTACATTAATTTTAATGGTTCTCTGTACAAACAAACCAAAGGTTTGCCTCAAGGTGGCCCTGCTAGCAATAGTTTGGCTAATTTATATTTACACTTTTATGAAAATAATTATATTATTAATAATGATTATTACATTTTTAGATACATAGATGACCTAATTATTTTTGGTAAAAATAATAATTATAATCCCAATATCAATTTTTATCCGGGATATTTAAAGCTAATTAAAATTAATAATAATCCTGTTAAAACTAATTACTTGGATATATCATTATGTATTAAGGACTATAAATTACATAGCAATATTTATGATAAAAGAGATGATTTTAATTTTAACATTCTTAAAGTTTCTTACTGAAATTCAAACATCTCTATTTCAGTCTATCGAAATATTATTTTCAATTATATTTATCGGTATTAGGTATTAGTTAGTGATAAATCTAATATATATTTAAATATGAATAACTTTATTAAACATTGTATAGAACACAGTTACCCTCCTAAATTTATAAAAAGTTATATAACAGTTAAATAAAAAAAAAGTTTTTTTCAGTTGTACAGTTTATAGATAGATGGCGCCTCTAGCTAAGTAATTTTGTAATAACATATTTTATTAAAAATTAATCGTTTATGCCTGGATGGTATTTTTATTTTCCATAAATTTTTAAAATAAAATATAGAATTTTTAAATGTATATATATAGTAATAATGCTACCTTATCAATACATAATATTTATATGCGTTACTGTTATTGTCCATAAGAGGTGAATATGTATTCACGTGGTAAGTCTTCTATTAGTTTAGCTTTGATTTTAAATATTTTAGTAATTATTAAAGGCTATAACATTATAGTATTACATTAATAGATTATGGTTTTATCTATAATATAGTTAAGTTTCTCTAGAAATTTATTGCTTTCCCTATGGCCCAAAATACAGGCAAATTCAGGTGAAGGTTGGCTGGCCAAAAACTTTGTCTAAACCTGCATTCCTAGTTCCTAAGCCTGGGAGTTTGCTTTTAGTATTTCTGTGGCTAAATCTTTTCTATTATGACTATAGTTATCTTAGGTTTATAACTATTTTTAGTATATTTTTTGAAATATATATATATATTATATATATATATATATATATATATAGATATATATATATATATAAATCCTATCATTAAGAATTCGATTGAACCGAAAAATATACTTATAAATATAACTCTCACCTCTTGACGTAAAAAAAGACATAAGTTTTTTTTAATTAATAATTTCTAACGTTTAAGACGAATGACCTTTTTGCGCTCTCACAGCCCTCTAACCAAGTGGATTTTCACAGTTAATCTTTACTCCGTAAAATAAACATGCATGCGCAAATTTCAAGTCTAAATCTAATAGAGCAAAAACTGTATTTTTACTATCAGTACTCCCCGTAACCTTATTCAGAGTCAATTTCCAAAAGAACTGTTGTAAGTGTATTTAAATTCAATAAAATAAGCATACAAACTAGATTTAATTATTATAGTCCTAGTAGTTCGAAAACTGGATTATTTTCTTAATACGCCCCACTAACCCCACTCCCTCCAGGACTCCATTTCCGTAAAAGACATTCTTATCGGATCTTTATTGATCAAAAGAAACATACTTAACAAATTTCAAGTATGTGGATCTAACAATTCAAAAACAGGAATTTTTTTCTTTTACTCCCCTAGACCCCTCGCAATCTCTCTCGGAGGTCAATTTTCGTAAAATTCTTTGTTAGAGGAACTCTATTTCATGAAAGGATGATTACCAAACTTCAAGACTCTACATCTAATGGTTAAAAATGGAAATAATTATCTATCACGCCTCTTAAGCTGATGCAGTGCTGTTTTGGGACCGAATTTTGCAACAAAAAAAAACAGTTTTGTAGAGGATATCTACTCTATGAAATGGATATGCTTTCCAAATTCCCCGCAACTCCACTAGGAGGTCTGTTTTCACTAAACACATTTTGTAGCAGATCACTACTTCATCTAAGGAATCTGCTTAGCAATTTTCAAGACTGTGCATCCAGCAGTTGAAGAAAGGAAGTAATAACTTATAAAACTCCTTAATCCTCCATAACCACCCTTGGTTTTTGTTTTCGTGAAATCAATTCTTAGCAGATGCCTACTCGATGAATAGAGCATGCCTATCAAGTTTCAAGTCTGTAAGTTTAATACTTCTTGAGATATTATGATGTGTAAGTGAGTGAGAGAGAGTGAATAAATGAGTCACTTTTCTCCTTTATGTGCATAGATTTTCTTTCTTGAATTGTGTCGTAATTGATTCAATGTACTCTGAAGACGTTGAATGGCAAGTGAAAATCGTGTTCATTTGTTGTCCCGCTTTTCTGGATAACACAATGAAGAGACCATTTTAAAACTAATCCTTTGATTTAAAATATTCTTGATCTTCCTAGAAATGCTTAGGCTTATCAATATTTCCAAATGATTACAAACAAGAAAAAAATCATTTAAATTTTCCTCTACAGTGCCAGGAAGAAATCGTATTGCAACGTCTTTTCTTAGAAGAAATAATTTCAGTTATTGAATTAAAAATATTACATCCAAACACAGATTTTTTATAATAAGATATTTGATCTAAAATGTGCATTTAAAATCCTTATTAAAATTTTTGGAAATGTACTGACATTTTTACCAGTGTATTGATGTACCTTAGCATGCAAAAGGTAGCACTAGCCAACTTGAAGAAATCCGGCACGATCAAGTATGAAATTTGTAATTCAAGATATGTGAAGTCCACAATATTTTTCACCACAAAGAGCTGAATAATCTATATTAAAGTTACATCAATATATGACATAAAATTATGTTTTTTTTTCATCGAACCGTTTTTGAGCAACAACATTTTCCTAAATTTTTTAGTTGCTTTCCATCTACACTGGCAATGTTTAACTATATTCAAATTTGCGATATCTTGTAAGGCGTGAGGTGAGATTTCTTTGCCAATTTTGTCAGCAATAAAAATGTAGTACACTGGAACAATAATTTTTCTCTGCATTGAAAATACTTATGAAAGTGTTTCCCCCTTTATCTCATCCATCCCTTGGAAGGAAAGTTGACACAATTTGTTTCACTCTTCCTTTCAGTTCAAGATCCTTTATATACTTTGAAACGAAATAAATTAAGGATTTCTCATACTACAGCTTCAACAGTAGAATCAAGAGCAAACATACTTTATGTTCAGATTTTAAGCAAATCAGAATAAAAAAATTTTTATTCTTTTTTTATTTTAATTTTTAGGAAAAAAAAATGCCAGCATTCAATTGTTGACATGAAGTCTTCAAAGCTTCCCTTTAACTTTAGCAAATCTTTTGTTTGTTGAATTTGTATTAGTCAAGCATTTTCACCTTAGAATTGCAACAATTCTTTCTAACCGCCAGATCTGGAAAAGAAATTAATAACTAAACTTCGGTTAATGGAATTCAAAACTAAACTGCAGTATTGAAAGAATGAATTTGGCTTTTTAAATTCGGAAACTTCATTTGATTTTAAGCTCAACTTAGACTGTCTTTCTGAGTCCTAATTAAGTTTTTGAAGAATTGCAATGGTTTGTATGCACAGGATTCACTATTTTTTTAGAATTTTCATTTATAAATCTCTTAAATTTCTTCTTGATTCACTTAGTAAAACGCAGTACCTCTTTGGTAATGTCCTGGAACTTTTCATAATTATAAAACGAATATATGTAAACAGCTAATTATAAATTATCACAGATTTCTGCTTAATTTAATAAATTGCTGTACATATCCTAGACAGATTCAAATGTTTAGCTTTCTCTCAGAGAGATGGCTATAAATAAAACAAGTTTGGTAGTCATTTAATGTTTACATATTTTTCGTAGTTAAAAAATAACGTGTTTTACAGCTATCCAAGACTTTCTACGCTCCCCTAAAGTTGATAATGAGATTTCGAGCAAGCATACTTTTGGTTAAGTCTAAGCAAAAACTTTGCTATTAGATTTCCAAGCCTTAAAACAGTTTCGGGATTTTAAAATCCTGTTTTTGCTGATCTCCAAATTTACAAGTCTTTCTGTGTCATAGATGTCAGATTCAATAGGAAATTTGAGCGTTGACAGAAAATATTTCTAAGAAAGTTTGAGGGTTTATCTCTGACGCCGATGTTCGTGACATACCTGTTAGATGTACGAAATCTTTCTAACGGGATTAAAAAAGAGTCGTTCCACGTGGTGATGAGAAATGCATGTTAACTCCTTACATTATTAAAAAATGTGCAATGTTGTAAAGGTGTAAATACAAAAAAAAATATCCTATTGAGACTGTAGAAGAAAAGTCTTTTAAATATAAACAATTTGCAAATTAACTGTGAAAAAAAATACATTTTGCTTCCTTTCAAGTGGAAACCTTTTAAAAGAATCTTAATAACTGAATCAAGAAACTCTCTCTCTCTCTCTCTTAAACATCATTCGGAAACTTTCAGAAAAAAAAAATCCCCTCAAAATTTTTCTTTTTCTTTAAAATTGAATCTGTAATGGGATTGCAAACTTTTATTAATATTGATCCATTTTTCATTTTTTTAAAATTTAATTAAATAATGGTTTTAATTAATCAATTTGTAAATTATTTTTAAAAAAAGTAACAAATATTTTATATAGTAAACTTCCACGTGCGTTGAATAATAAAATTGATTGTTGCTCACAAAAACCATTAAAATCGATTTAATTTATAGTGTTAGTTAACATTGACTTCTCATTTCAATCAATAGCAAATTTCATGATATAATTTGAATCCACTGAATATTATTTGGACTAGTAAAGCCAAATGGCATTCATATTAAACTTAAATAATGAATCGTTTCACAATCCATTAACGCAATTCATAATCATTTATTCTATAATTCCAATAGTTCATAATTTATACTGGGATATTCATTTAACTTCAACTGAAATAGAAAGTAAACCTAAATGAGTGACAAGTTTTGAGTTTCAACATATTTACAGTAAATATATTTTTGTGCAACATATGATTGGATAAAACTCTGTAATCAATAGATTCATACAATTCCCTGTTTCTCTTTAGAAAGTAAAGTTTAATATAATGTGCGTACAATGTATAACATATTCTCAATTTTATAATTTTTTGTCATAAAGACAAAATATTTAATAAACAAATTATTAAATCGGAGATCAGAATTAGAATTGTATTAATCAATTACAAATTTTTTTAATTATTAGAATTATTTTTAAACTAATTAAAAGTAATTTTGTTTGTATAAACTATGCCTTTTTTCGAGTTCATTTTAAATATTTATTTTTGCAAGCAGAAAAAATATTTTCATAGAAATGGTAATAAATGTTTTATTATGAAGAAATAAAAAGTGTTTCGTAAGAGATTGTCACGAAATTTTTATTGTAGAATTTTTACATAAACAGCTAAATGTTGTGTTATCATTATACAGCCTCTGACAATTAAGTTCGGTGAATAGTCCAATAACATTAACGTAGATGAAATATTAAACAAAAATACCATTCTGTCCTTCAAAATAGTCACCTCCCATAATTATGAACAACTGAGATGTATTATACATGTCCTGGAAACTTTGAAAGAAGTTTTCCTTTGAGTTGGAATTCAAAAGTCTCACCACGTTTCGTTGGATGAAAGAAATATCGTCAAAGCTCTTTCCTTTCAAAATGAGTTCGAGTCGAGAGAACAGTAAGAAGTCTGGAGGATTGAGATCTGATGAAAATGGTGGATGTTCAGTCCCCCCCCCCCATTTTTTGCCCAGAAGTGTTTGAAGATATTGGCTGTGTGAGGGCAAACATTATCGAGTACAAAAAAAACTCATAGACCTTATGCATACTGGGGTCGTACTATGTGTAGACGTTTCATGAAACGGGTCAAAATTCCAATGTACCTTGTAGCATTCATCATCCAGCTAGCATGCCCATAGTTAATCAACAATCTTTCAAGACTAATTTACTCACTTTCTCAATGATTTCGTCACTAATGGAGGTCGCTGGTTTTTCGCTACGCCACTTTCCCGGACTTCTCGAAAACAGTAAACCACACCTACACTCAATCCATGGACAGTGCTTGATCTTCATAAACACGTGCGAACATCGAATATGTTTCTTTCAGCGTCTTTCCAAGCTTAAAACAAACCTTTAAGTTTATTTTGTTAGTTCGTTTTTTTGTTCTCACTTATGAACCAAAGCATTAAACAAGCACTATGCAAAACAAGTCTTACGCGGAACACAAACGTTGCTCAACTGAACAACGGGAGGGGGAAGGCAGATTGTCAACACACGCCGCAGCCTTTTATTTCGACAGTGTTACCAGATCAGTCATTCTGACATCTTTTACCAAACTTTATTGACAGAGGTTGTATATATATATATATAGATACTTAAATCATATCTATGGATTTTTTATGTTGTTGTTAAAGCTTATTTTTGCAATTACATTCCTTATTTTAATCCAGGTTTTTACATGTAATACTCATTACAAGTATATTGAAATAAATTATTTTACATTTTCAATATGAAACAAAGGAAATGCTTTTAGAACCATTAAATGATAAAATTCCAAAGTTAAAAATGTTGAACATCTTTTCATACATTAATGAATTCCGCAAAATAGCATTAGGATCATAATTTCTGGGGAATATTCAATTTCTGATGTTATTTTATTAATGCAGTGTCTTTATTGTACACTACCTTATAAGTGTTCTCAAAAACTTCAATTGAATTAGGGATGGAGTTAGAGAGAGAGAGAAAATCTTGTTATTTGAGCTTATTTTTTTCTTAAAGAGCGAGAGCACCGACATTTTACTAAACAAGAAACGTATTATTTGCTATTTCAAATATCTTCCCTTCTCCACCTTGATAGAAGAGTATCTCCAATTCCTTCTGCTCTTATTTTGAACCGTCACTCCTCGAAGAATATGCAAGTCTTCGATTCTTTTCTAGTTTCAAAAATAATTCCCTTCTCTGAAAAGCAAATGGATTCGACATACAAGTTTTTCTTTAATACTTGACTCATAAATTTTACTCCTAATGGAAAAAAAAACACAGGCGAGTTTTTTTAGTCTTTTACACAGGACTTCGAACCAGAACTGAACCAAAAACCCGGTTATAATTGTTATTTTCATCGGAACGAAAACCGAAACTGAACTGAAAAAAATATCAGTATATTTCGGTTCGATATTTCTTTAGTCCTTTTGTTACTGTAAACAGAGAGAGAGAGAGAGTTTATCGATATTTTCTAAATTATAACGACAAGCATAAAATTATCATCATATGTACATTGCTTCACAAATTCCTGTTTTGAGGTTCACTAGAACTTTTCGTTTTCAGTTTCACTCGAAACAACTAGTAAAAGACAGATTTAATTCAATTGAATGAACTAAAAGTATAGATATTTTAAGATAAGAATTTGCATGAACTAAAATTATTCATTCGGAACTGAACCAAAAACCAATATTTTTGTTGGAACGAAAACTGGAACGAAATCGATATATTTTTTTAGTTGAACCGGAACGAAAAAAGTTACGTTCTGCAGCCTTGCTTTTACAGACCCAACCTATTTCCCTGAATAAAATTGCCAAAGGATAAGTAAACAACTATCCGATTACTGTTTGTAGCTCCAATAACCTGATGGTCAAGGTTTCTAATTTGTGGCCCATGTTATAGAGACATGGTTCCTGTCTTAGAGCCGTTGAATATATGTCATATACATAGGCTGATGCATATTAAACATGCCATGATTCAATAGTCGCTCGTTAGTGCAATGTGGAAGTTTGGAGAGTGGGTTGTTGGCTAAGGCGTAGGTAGTCCTAGTCAAACTTGACTAAGGTTAAAAATTGGGAGGTCCTTCGCCACTAACCTTAGGGTAGATAAAAAATGTGACTTTAATAAAATATCAAATCAGTTCGGTTCCTCCACCGATCCACATGTACACTAATTCTCTCTCACTCTTTTTTTTGTTGTTGAAATACGTTGCTTACTGTGAATTATTTTAAAGGTTCTCTTTCACTCAAGAGAAACAGAAGAACTGTTCTTTAAAATCAAAAATTACAATAACAACTTCGTTCTTCAAGGTTATTTCAGAGCCTTAGTAGAATTTACAAAATTTATATAATGTTATACATATGAATATACAATGTCAGAATATGATAAGTTTTAATAATTTAAATGTTAAAATACAGGTAAAATAGTATAACTGAAGAAGCTATGCAGAGTCCCATTATGTTTGTAATTTGCCGGGGTACCCTTTATTGCAGATAAATTGAAGCATTTTTTCACCTGTTCATAAAATGTACTACTGAATATTATATTTTTTATAACATTCATTATACCATTGAAAAAAAGAACAAAAGATTATTTTACTATGTGCCTTTAAGTTCAGTTTTTTTAGATACAAAAGGGGTAAAAAAGAAAGACAAAATTTAAAACTTTCTTTATCAATATAAGAGTTTTGTTAAAAAAGACTTTTGGATTTAAAATTCTTAAAAACTGAATGGAGTTTTTAAAAAAAAAAATTTACGTCCACAAAACTATAATTTAAATTTAAACCAGACATTGTTATCAGATTTTTGCACAATGAGTTCAAAATGTAGAGCATGTGCTCCCTCTGTGTTCCAAGTTTGAAAGAGAACGGAATATATATCCTCCGAATCTTCCTCAACTGGTTTCCACCAGAAGTACTTTTAAAAAGTTCAGTGAGTTTGTTATGAGTAATTGTAATTCTTCCTAACCTCAAAATATTGTTTTATTTAATTTTTTCTTTATTTTTTTATTCCTTTGTATTGTGTGCTTAACACTTACTTCTGTAAGCCCTGTGTGATACTTTGTGGTGCACGGGGATTTTATCATTGTTTTCAATAAAAAAAATTAAAAAATGAGTTCATTTTATTTAAGAATTATCTTTAATTTTTAAAATTTTAGATATTAAAATTAACAAAATGAACTACATTTTTAAAAGTAAATGTAAACCCACGTGGGTGGCTAAAAGAATGATTGTTCTTTGGTATTCAATGTATCTAACTTTAAAAAGTGAATTATATATTCCAATACTGGTAAATAATTTTGAAAATACTTTTTTAGATTTATTTCAAAGACATTCTATGAAATTATGTATAATGTATAAGGATTTATATTATCATTCAATACAGAAATTTAAATCAAAATATGTCCTTAAATCACTTAAATCAGTCCCAAAACTCTTTGTCAAAAGAATATCGAACAAAAACTTTATTAAAATTCAGAAGTCCTTTTCTGTTCACAATAATAAATTTCATCATACAATTCCAACCCAACTTTATCTGGTTACAATAAATTCTATAAATTAATGAGCATTGAGAGATATCTCCTATGTTAAAAAGAAGTATTACTTGTAATGGAGATCTAAACTTGCAGACTTATTAAAGAATGATTTTATGTCTTCTAGATCTGTTTCAAAAACTTATTTTAAAAATTTTTAAAGAAAAACAATCATATTATATACTTTATGTGCAACACCTTTACTCAACATAGTAAAATTTAAAAAAGAACAACCAAAATAGTACGTTAAATAAAAAAAGCAACATTAAGCCCCTAGATATACATATAAAATGAGATTTTCTCCACACTTTCCTTTTCCCGGAAGAGCAGATTTCCAGAATCGCAATCAAGAGGGCATTCTAAACAAAACAGTATCAGTGCACGATACTCACTTTCCACCGAAGAAAGTCCTTGACGTCTCTGAGACGTCAAAGTCTACACTATGGTATGAAATGAATGTGTCCCAGGCGCATTAAATTTTGGGTGGTAAAGAAATAAACAATATTTAAGTTATAATAATTTTCAGTTATTTAACTAAATGATATTTTGAATATTTTCAAGTTAAAAGAATCAGTTTAGAGGGAACAAAAATATAATTTAAAGGATCTAATAAATTATTTTATCAAATTATTTTATGAATATTTCACCTTTAAAGTTTTTGTTCAAATGTAAACAATAATATCATAAAAATTAATTTTTTCAGATTTTGTGTGTTTCTATGATATTTAAAAATGAAATCGGTGATAATCAAATTTCTGCGTTATTTTCGATTAAATTCAAAATAATTATAAAAAAAAAAAAAATTCCTTAAGAAAATTACACAGGGTCATTTTTTTCATTTATACTTTACAGATATTTTTTTAAAAAAATACTCTCAAATACTGCTAAGATCTTCTGTAATTTGAATAATATTTAACAGCAAAATAAGCAATAACTAATTAGTAATTTGACTTTGGTTAAATTTAATTTTTTTTTCAAACTTCGTGCACATTAGAAATAAGATGATTAAACTTATATTTGTAGTAAACATCCCATCAAGTAATTATTTTAGAAAATGCTTTTCATCCATCTGAATAATTTTGAATGTACGGATTAGGAATATTTTGAGAAGTAATATGAAAGTAAAATATTTATGATAGTTAAGTGCACCACCTTTTAGTTTACGCCCTGTGTTTAGTATTTTTAATTAGTTAAATATATCATCCATTCTATTTTATGGAAAACCAAACATAGTAAAACTAAAGAAAAAAATCTTTTTACAGCATATAAATATATATATTAAGAAATCACAATTATTTTTGAACTGAATGACCACTAAAATTAGCGTAATGCTTGCAAATCTCCTTAAAATGGACATAAATATTAAATTACTTGAAAAAATATCAACACCATGAGCTCCATAAACATACGAATAGTATTTTCTTAATTAATTCTTGACGCGGATTTTGCAACACACAAAATTGATGACTTAAGCGTTGTTGACATCTTATTTTAGTAACTTCTTGTGCATTTGAAGAATTCCCTACCTAATTTACCTTTCGGAATTAGTAAGTAAGTGATATAGTTCTGAAATCTTTTATTTTAATTATTAACTAGGGTGGTTTAAAGTGAATTTGTACTTAAAGAATTAGAACTTTCTTTTAGATACATATTTGCTATTATTAAAAAAAATTTCCATCTGTTAACTACAAATCCATTTTCTCTGTCGCTTCTTTTTAACCCCCTTTAACTGCTGATTAAAAGTATTATGATTCACTCTCCGGTGCCACCATTTCCCCATTTGCGAGTGTATGCGGTGTATTAAGTTTTGTGTGTGGGGGGTAGGCATAAATAAGCACATTTTTCTCTCAAATAAGTAAGTCCCCTACAAACATACACACACACTGTAAAGGTCATTGTATTGCATTTCAACACCTTCGGAATAGTTTTACTGATAACAGAGCAAAGAGAGGAATCGTACATTCTAAGGACATATATATACGCCAGGGTCATTCAACACATCAGTTGAGCAAGACGGGTATATACACCGGTGGTACTTAAAGGGTTAACAATTTATTTAACTGTCTTGTACGAAACGTATTTTTGTAATATTGCCTTAGAATTATTGGCATCTTATGAAATATCAAAATGATATTCAAAAATGCACACACGTTAAAAAAATATAGCATTACGTTACATTTTGAAGACATTTCTAATTTTTTTATGCAAAAAATAAATAAACTCTTATTGAGAATTAGGGATTAGTTTTTTTTAAAAAAATGGTAGTTCTCTTAATTTTTTTTATTACTGTATGTGTTGATAATAATTTTAAGAAAGGAGCAGCATGCGTCTCTAATAAACTAATATTATGCGAGAGTAGAGTATATTTTTGTGACATTCTAAGATTAACTATATTAACTATACTTAGTTTTTATGATCACTAATAGCAACAGTAATTAGTACTATCTGTAACATGAAACCACAAAATACAAAAGTAACGCATTTCAGTAAGGAATGCTCAAGGAACAACTATTAATAGTTAATTTCAAATGTTTGCTGTAAATGATACATATCTCCATGAATAGTTCTTACATTTCACAACACATACTATTCAGCGTTGTAAAATAATGGGAAGGTTTAATATTAAATTGTGTTCTAAGCTTGCTGAAGTTAAAAATATATTATTCTCAAGCAATAGTTTTGTAAATAATAATTTATTCTTTTGCATAAGATTTCTAAGAAATCACGAAACTCCACTTATTTGTGAGAAAAAATTACTGCAGAACTTTCTCAACATTAGTATGTTTAAGTAATATGTTTTATTATCAACGCGAATTAAGTATTCGATGCTACTTACAACTTTTTTGCAAGAAAAAATTGGTGTCTTTTTATTCTCCATTACTTAAAAATATCCTACAAATTTAACTAAATCATATAACATTATAACTCTTATTATTTTCTAGTTTTCAATTCATGTTAATGGGATGTAAAAATAAACCTCATTTAATCCAATTTCCTTTCGTTTCCATTGAACAAACATAAAAGCAACTCTAAATTACTGGGAAACCTAGTTTCTTTTCAATAAATGGTTGACTTATTATTAGATTAATCACTTTCTACTTCCAAAAATACTCATATTATACGCTATCATCAACATGTATATAATTTTCAGAAGATCTAAAATAATTTTACTAATGGTTAATGTCCTTTTACGAAATGGTGAGATCAATAAATACTACTGCCAAGGTCAGGTTTCTCATTTTGCCACATTTGGAACACCTGATACGAAAACAGCGAATGGCAGTTGGCTGATACAGGCGAACCTCCACAAATAGAACAGAAGTGATATAGCGCAGAAATAGAGTTCTTCTGCACCATTAAACGGCAAAAGGCGATATATTGGCAGGACGAAAAAGGAAGGCGGAGAAATATCACTGTACATCTTTTTCTCAGATAAACACAGTTTTATATTTTATTTTTATGAGTTTTTGACTTTTTGTCCGACAAAGTTAACACATGTTTTGAAGGACCCATAAATAAAAATAAAATAGAGTCTATCTAGAATTTATCTTTTGATGCAGCTTCTATGTTAATCTATTATAAATTACTTTTAAGAGAAAATAAAAGAAATGATTAAATTCTGTGTTCATAATGTGTTGATTTCTATCCTAAAATGTAGGAAGCAAAGTAAGAAAATGAAGCAATTCATACCAATTTATTTAATAATAACTTTAGCAAATTATTGGATACCTCTAAAATCTAAAAATTTTACAGATAATGCCTTTCGTTGAATGAGTGTACAATAGCATTGACAAAAAGTGGAAGAATTGTAAAAAGACAATTTATGTTTGCAAGTGGATTTTTATTTAAATTAAATTGTTTTTTTCTCTTTTGGAAAAGTTTATAAACACGCCTTTATTAATATCATCCGTTCCAATACTGAAAATTAATTCTTATTCTAAATATAAAGACAAACTCATTTCGTTTTAGTCGTTGATTCTATTTGGGTGAACATGAAAAATAACTGATTCCTAACCAATGTGTTGTATATACTCAAAGATATACATAACCAAGGCATTTATATTTTATGAATAAAATATTATGTTTGTTCTGTATCTAGAATACGTATACTTGATGAACGCAAACTCTGTTTCCTCACACTTTCACAAACACATACAAAGAATGAGTTCACCGCCAATGTTAGCAAACACAGCGAGTATATAGAGGATATACTTAATGAATACATAGACTATACTCTTTATATATAGCCCCTGTGTGCACAAAACTGCATAGCCATATATACAATAATATACATAGCCAATGTACTCGTTCAATGCAAAACCTATGTTCACGATTAATGCACAACCCAATTAACATACATAGATCAAGCTCAATTAAAACATTGCTTATGTTTAAGATGAAAGCATATCCCATATTCATAAATTATGCATGAACCATGTGCAAAATAAATACATATGCCTCTTACAGAAAGCCTATATGTTTCTCAACGGCCATATAGAATACATAACTAAATATTATATATTATTTATGATTAAATGGGGAAAAAATGAAAATTTAAATAGTTCTATGTTGACATACATTTCAATTGAAAGAAACATCGAATATTCTTATGCGTATATTTATCCTATATTAGGAATGTTTAACGTGCCAAACATACCTAATTTAAGGAAATAGAAAAAATAATTTAACTATTTTCAGAATCGTAGAACAAAAATGTCGCTTCAAAGTTACATTAAAAATCATAACCACACACGCATTAATAAATTTTCAGTAAGACGGTAAGATTTACATTAAAAGTAGCTGATCCGACAAAATAATGAATTTATCAAAAATATTTTACGCGTATTGTAGGTTTAATAGTAATTTTAAAAAACTTCAACATATATAGTCAGTGTTAAGGAATAAAATATTTCAAAAAAAGTCTACCGGTGCAAATTTTTCGTTGCAAGGTATACACTCCCATTTGATTCCATTTGTTTTCATAAAATTGCTTCCTATATTTAAAAGTAGTATTAGATTACTAAATTACAATTTGTAAATAACAGTAATCTTTAAATTGTTGTCAAAAGGATAGAATATTATATAGCTTTTAATATTTCTTTAGTATCATAAAATCTATATAGCTGTTTTTGAACTGCTTTGAAAAATTTCTCCATAATTAAGCTTTATACTCCAGGAATGATAGGAAAAGTTTCCCTTTAAGATATTACCGAGAGTTAGAAAATTTATCTTCACTTTTCCAGGATAGTTGGAAAACTGCTTTCAGAGTGTATTGTTTTCATAACATCCAGACATCCGGTATCTTTATTTACGAAGAGCCGAAAATATAATTTTTGAAGACAAAACATGACATCTCAGATTTTTAATGCTTAATATTAACGAAAGTGGGGTTGTCTTGATATATATATATATATATATATAAATAATTCATAAATATATACAAAATAGTCATATACCTAAGATAACTAGTCAAGATAGTAAAAAGTATTAACCACAGTAATTAAAAGGAAGTAAATGAAGTAAGGAATATCAAGATAAATTTAATTATTACAAATAAAACAAAATTTATTAATATAAAGTGATAAAATTATAACCTAGTTTTAATTACTAGTATATTTTAAAATCGTACATATATATAGGAGAAACATTCAAAAATGTTCAAAATAATTTAAATAGAAATTCCATTGCAAATAATAGAAGTTTGTTTTTATTTTGAATGTAGAAAACGTATATATATATATATATATGTGTGTGTGTGTGTGGACTAATTATTCATCAGATTTAAAGTTATTTTTTGGAGGGGATATCTTATTTTCTTTAGAGTTGTGTTTTTTACAACCAAATAAACAGATTGAAATGTAAACGCTACTAACAAATGAATATTTTAGACCCACTTAAAAGTTTACTAATTTTAAATGAAAGAATAAAATATAAACTATTTCGTCATATAACGGTAAATTATGCATTTAAATAACTAAAAAGACATACAGTGTTCAAGATATCCAATAATTAACCTAACAAACCTTAAATAGCTACAGAATTTTCAGCGGAATATTAAACTTGCGTAACATTTATTTGTTGGGTTGATGCCAAAAGCTGAATAAAGGTATAAAATAATGATACTAAATGAACATTTTGCTGTATTTTTCTCTAAAACAAAAAAATGCAATTTGTAATCTTGTGGCCTACTCGAAACAAACTAAGTAGATACTTTTCAGGAAAACCCCAGCTATTCGTGAGTTTTTAAGATTCAAAAACAGCTTTGTTCAAATTTCTATCAAAAGAAATTACAAAATTTAGTTAACTAAAAGCATAAACATGTCACAAATTTCAGAAAGCATGCTTATAAGAATTTTATGTAATTACCAAATTATTTAATGAAAAATATTTGTTGTTGAAATAAAAATTGTTAGACCTTTTAGAGCTAGAAATAAAAATAGTTCAAAAAATTTAACTTATTAGTTTCATTTATACAGTCTATAACGAAAAAAAAAACGTTTCAATAACATACTATCCTATAAAGACCAAAAATGGTGAATTGATAGATTATGTACGTAATAGGCATTGATTAAAATTTCAGAAAAATTGAATGATTTACTTAGGAGCTACATAGTTACAAAGTAACAGGCTCTATAAGGTGTTTATCCACCTCTAGTCTGGATGCAAGTTGCCACATGACGTGGCATAGGGTAATAAAGCACCCTGCTAGTCTCTTGCAGTATTTCTTTCCAAATTTGCTTCAATTGGGCCATGTCATCAACATTTCCTGGTAAATGTAGTCGCCTTTTCATCATATCCCAAAACATGCTTGATTTGAAAGAAATCTGGTGATCTAGCTGGCCAAGGATGTGTTTGAAAATCTGTAAGACAGATCACAGCAACACGTGCCGTATGTGGTCTGGCATTATCTTGCTGAAAAATAAGTTGAGGGTACAGCAAAAGCAACGCAAGCTGAACAGATCTCATAAAGTCATCAACACATCGCTGTGCTGCAAGTGTGCCTCTAATGACGACCAAATTTGTCCGGCCGTCAAAAGAAGTGACATCCTAGACCATAACTTCTGGTTTAGGGCTTCTGTGGCGTGCAATTGTGAAAGCTGAATCAGTACGCTGTCCTGGGTGTCTCCAGACACGTTTTCGATGCTCGTCAGGACACAGTTGGAAGCGGGATTCATCGCGAAACATTATACGTCCCCAGTCAGCATGATTCCAAGCTTATCGAGCCAAGCACTACTGTAAACTGGATCCACAGTGTGCAGGCGTGAGTAGCAGGTATGGGCAGAGGTCGGTACGAGCGCAAACTTCACTCTATGAGCCGTCCGTGAATGGCCATGGTGGACACTCGTGTCAGGTTGAACATCCTGATAATTGATAACAATGAATCAGGCACTGTGACAACTGACTTGATAATCAATCTGTCCTCCCGATCTGCTGTAACTCAAGGTCGACCGCTATTATCATGAAGCTGAAATTTACAATTGTCCACCCATTTTTGCCAGCATCGTCTAATGTCGGCATCCCTTCGACCCATATGACGAGCGATTCTCCAATTTGTCAACCTGCTTCTTTCAGTCCAATGATTTGCTTCTTTCAGTATCTTTCAAACTCTGACAGTTGATCGTAATGAATGCTCGAATCATTCAGCGAAGCACTTTTTCAGTCGCTGAAAGGTATCCTAAATCGTAATATAACAGAAATTTTGACCATCAGATTGAGAATCGCTTCTTATAGATATCTGCTAAGTGCGCAGTTCTGATGGGCTATAGCTCCCGATGATCATTCATTGGACACCGAATTTTAATCATTTGCATGTTAAGTACAATTGTGTTAGTACAAAGTTAAATGTTTGAAATGTGTTTTTAAAAAACAAATAAAAAAAAAAAAAAAAAAAAAAAAAAAAAAAAAAAAAAAAAAAAAAAAAAAAAAAAAAAAAAAAAAAAAAAAAAAAAAAAAAAAAAAAAAAAAAAAAAAAAAAAAAAAAAAAAAAAAAAAAAAAAAAAAAAAAAAAAAAAAAAAAAAAAAAAAAAACATAATGCAGCAATTATTCTGCCTTTAAGCTGGGAACTAAATTTTTGTGCAAAAATTGCCAGCTGTCGAAAACGCTCTTTCGGCATCTAAGCTAGTTGGTGGTATTGTTAACAATGCAAGATATACTTTTTCCAAGTATTTACCTCTAAATCCCTCACCTTCAAACAAATCTATTTCTCGTTGGAAGATTTTGGATATAGCTGATTTCTGTACTGTAATTTGGTTTGTTGAAATTTTTTTAGTTATCACTAATTTTAATGTTTGCTCAAGAGACAGTTCCTCGTCAATACTGGCTTTTGTATCATCATCATCTTCGATTATTGTATAGAATTCTTCTAAGTGTAGATTGGTTCGTAATTCAAAAAAAAAAAAGTAAGAAACTTTACAATAAACTAGATCAAATTTCATTTGGTTAGTCTCTTTTCTTCTTAACTCTCGAACATTTTTTATATTGTGTCATCATATTATTTTCATCATAAAAATAATGAAACCAAACCAAAGTATTATAAACTGAATTTTTTATTTTCTTTAAAGTTATTCTTATTGATTATTATTTATGAGTATATATATATATATATATATATATATATATATAATGAATCTGAAAAACATTTTAACCTTAAAGTATGATACACTGTGAATAACAAATACACTAGTTCAGGAAATATCGAAATATTACGCATTTTCTTCACAACCTTGGTTTCTTAGATACAAACGAATCCTGTGGAAGTGCAGTATCGCTCTGAGCTGTAATATGACAGTTTTGGCCCTGGATGTGATTCAGATATTTTATAACTTCTCTTGATTTTACTATGCAACGTTGTATTCACAGTCTAATTAATTTCGCCCGTTAGGGAGCCATTTTTGTAAGAGGTGTTGATGGATGAAGGAAGGCAGATGAGCTTGAATATGTTACTTCTCTTTCAACGAGAACTTAGTTAGGAGTACTGTATTTAGTTGTTTTTGTCAGATAAAGGATTTATATATGTCTATATTTTTCAGTTCTGATTAATAGTCTTTCATCCCGTTGTATCTGGCAATGGAAAACATTAGATGATAGATTTAATGAGTTGCCTTAGAACTGTAGAAACATGTTGGAAAATTAAAAATATGAACAACGGGATGAGCGGAATAAAGACGTTTAACATCTTCACCTTCTGAAATGGACATAAAATTATTTCATTTATAATATACTTTAATCATGGTGCAATAATTAACACTATAACATAAACACAAAGACGTATAATATTTTTCTATGTTGGTGATCCCTGAACATATAAGAAACAATTTTAAAAAGTTCTTGTTAATACTGAAAAACCGGTATTTAAACATGGAATACCATTTTGTCAAAATTGTTCAGATGGCTCAAAATACCGGTATTCGGTATCCCAGTATACCGGTATTGCAATCCCTAGTTATATATAATAAGCTCTATATAAGCTCTTTACATACTATCCGCAAAAGGATTAAGCTTTTATATCCATAATTTTAAGATGAATACTTTATTACATAAGTAAATAAACCTTAAAATTACATTAAGGTAAAACTTTTACGTCTATCAACTTAACCATAGCATGTTTGCGTTCCTCAAAACCACTACATTATTACAAGTAAGATATAAGATCCAATGAAAAATTGAGATAATATTTTCTTCTTTAAATGTGAATATGAAAACCTTTACAACTTCAAAATAAATATTAATTCCAAACTTGCATTCTACTATATTTGTGACCGTACTTTTAGAAATGGAAAGATAATTTTGAAGATTACTCTGAATAGTCAACTTTGAGTAGACGACTTATATATCCTAAATATATAGCACCAAAATAGCAACCTTTAATATCTAAGTGCAAAATTGTGTATAATAATCAAACTTCCTCAAAAATTAATGTTTCGCTTCTTCGTTTTCAATGAAAAAGAGCAGGAATATAAACAGTTAACAATGAATCATTACTTTTAAAGGTGGTCATACAAACTTGTAATGGTTTTAATTTATGAAATTAAATAAAATCACCTCAGATAAGTAAAATAATTCTAGATAACAAATATTTCCAGAAAAAATATTTGCATGTACTTTTGACTTTAATGTATAAAAATCTTTTTTTATTACTATTAGATATTATCGAAACTACTGATTTGTTTAAATGATCATCAAAAGTGTAATTGTTTTTTTCAATTGCTTGTTAAACTTCGTTTAATGTAACTAAGCTAGTTTCTTTCATTTAGTTTGGTGAAGCTAGAAAAAGGAGAGAGTACAAATGAAAGAAATTTGTGAAATTAAAATACATTATCTCAAACTTTTCATTCAAAACATTATTTCTATATCTATAAGCCTCTAAAACTCCAATGATTAATTCCATAAACATTGCATATAATTTATATTTTTAATAGATTCTTGTAGCAATAGTTTAAAATATTTCATTACGAATAAAAGTATTCTGCAAAAAAAAATAATGTTTACGAGAAAATGTAAACTATTTTATTGGAAAAAGAATATTTATTTATGATTTATTACAGAAATTTGTAATAAAAAAATTGAATGAATGCAAGATAATGAAAAATACTTCTTGCTGAAGAGTCAGCTTAAATATTTTTTCATCTAATACACACTAATTTAATGTCTAGACTACGTTAAATCATTTGCAAAAAAAGGCAAGAAAAAGAATAAATTAATTAATTAACCTGTTACGCTTAATACTGTTCATTTTGATCTTAGAACATCTTTATAAAAGCATTTATACCTAAAGGCAAGGATTTAGAAAGACCATAATAAGTGTTCTTTCTATTGATATACATTGGAAACTGATATAAGTTATTTAGCTGCCTTATTTGAATTCCTTGGTCGTAATGAAATAATAGCAAACTTTCTTAACAATGAGCAATTATGTGTATTGAATGTTTACCTAAAATGCATAAGCAAATTACTCATCAAAAACTGAATTTCTTTAGGTGTACAATAGTTTAATCTCATTAACTGTGATTGCTTGAGATCTAAGACGTACAGATCATATTATTTGTAATAGTTAGGAACTATAGTTAAATCGCTTGCTTATTTTAATTTCAATCTCGAAAAAGAGTAGTTGTAGTCGAAGGCTCATTGTTTTCCAATGCATACTCTTATTGAAATTTTATTTAAGAATATAGTAATATTGGTGATTTATTTCACCGGCATTACTGTAAAGATTTTAAATGTGTTTAACAATTAAGTCATTAACATTTTGATTAAAGTTTTAAAAATTTATTAACAAAATATCACCTTATATCAAAAAATAAACTATTTTAAAACTAATAGTAAAACATGCACAATGTTTTGAAAACTGTATTATATTAGCATTAAAATGTATCTTAAGATTGTAAACATTTTCATTTTCCCGTAACATTAAAGCAAAACAAAATTGTTAAATACATTCCAAACCTTTTAATTAAAAACATAAGTTTTCTCACTTTTACGTTAAGGTCAAACATATAAAAACAGTGAGTCTTTTTTTTTTCCTAATAAAAATTCTAAGAAATATCCTCTTCTTTAAGAAATTGATATTGTTTTGCAACTCAAATAGGCTTATTGTATTTCATTGATAAGATCCATCTTGACTTATTGTAAATCTGTTGGAGATAGAGCTCCATACAGAAATATTATTATTAGGTAATAAGAGTCTTGAAACTTTAATAGCCTGAGAAGTTCATAACCATGATTCAATTCAATTATCAATCATTTTTCCTTTCCATTTTTTTTCTTTTTTTTCTTTCAGGATAAATCTGAGGAAATCAGGAATTGATCTCCAAATTCGAATATATCTGTTAATGACGTTCAAGACAATAATGTAATTTGATCTGTATATCCTATCATCATAAATACAAATTATGTATAGTATTTTACAACATGTACTTATTCACTGTTATCGACAAATGAATTTTATATTAGTTGTATATTTAACATTATGGTCAGGTATTGGAAACATACTGAAAAATAATCCATGTTACTTAAGATAAAAATATTTAGTAATCTATAAATACATGTACTTAACTGCGCGGTTAACTGTGTTTTTCAAAGATTACATACATGTATACACCCTTCATATATATATATATATATATATATATATATGCCGTAAAAGCTGGCGTAGAACGCGCACCGCTGAATAATGCGTGCCAGTATTTTTAAATTTTTAGGTATATCCTCCGTATAGCTTACACCCCCTTTTTCACGTAGAAACCTGAAAAAGTGAGCAATGCTCTTATGTTGTGAAGTTATGTATTCGAGGTATTATCCCATGCTTTTGAAAAAATAGTGTATTTCTAGAGCTACAACTCATTAAGAGTATATAAGGAGTGTCATTTTTTAATTTAAACAGTACAGTGGTACCTCGACATACGAGTTTAAATCGTTCCGCAACCTTGCTCGTATCTTGAATTACTCGTATCTTGAAGCAAATTTCCCCATACAAAACAATTGAACTACCATTAATCCGTTCCAACCCCCAAAATGTCAAACCAGTTATTTTTGTTACGTGGTTTTGAATAATAAAAACGTGTTTATAAATGACAAATATTTATTGTACAAAAACAAAAAAGAGAATGTAAAGAAATAAATTCGATATCCTCACTGGTCTTTGCCTTTTTCGCTACATTTTTCTCGTTTTCACCTGTAGGCCGTTTAGAAAAAAACATGTCCAAGGAGGTTTGTTTCTTCCTCCCTCTCAGAATGTTCCGGAAATGAGTTAGGCAAGTGTCATTAAAAAGATCAGATGCACGACCTGTTGCAACTTTTTCTGGGTGTTTCTTTTCCACGAACTGTGAAACTTCCTCTCACATTCTTAAGACCTCATTTATCTCAATTGTAGAAATAACCTCCTCCTCTGACTCCTCGAAACCAACAACTCGAACACTTTACTCATGTTTTTCTATAATTTCACGTTTTAATTCAATACTCATCATCTATTTCTTAGCACTTGACTTTTCACAAACTTTCTTCCGATCCATGGTAATAAAAATAAATGAACTACAACTGTAAATGTAAATGTAAACGCAACACAAAACGCGAACACAACTACACAACTTATCACAGCGGAAGCAGTCTGCTAACTGATTCACTGACCGTGATGGGCGCGACCGCGTGGCGCGCGGTCGCGTGCTACTACCGGCCGACCTGCTAAACCGAACTCGTATCTCGAATTTCGCTCGTAACTCAAAGCAAAAAATCGCTCGCTCGCTGGCTCGTATCTCGAAAAACTCGTATGTTGGGGCACTCGTATGTCGAGGTACCACTGTATTTTGATGTATGTAGTAGTTTAATTCCTTTCTACACTCAACTTCTTATTTTTATTTTTAAAGCTATCATTTTTATACCCGGCGTATAACGCACCCGTAAATTTTGATCTTATTTTTGTGTGTCCAAAATGCGCGTTATGCTCCGGATATTTTACTGTAAATATATATAAAATTCCAATATCGGTTTGTGTGTGGCTCTCGGTTTTGTTTTTCTTTAGTGTTCAAATGATTTCTATCTCTTTAGTAGAATATACTTAAGTATACTCGTATAAATACACATGTATACAAATACAAACACACTTATATAAGTGATTTTCTGTAACTTATAGCATTGCAGACCGAAGTAGATGTCATCGTCCACACTCCATGAGATTACCAGCTCAGTACAGTCAGGTGAGAGTTTGTTAAAGTCCTTATTGAAAAAATACTCTCCTTGCTAAACAGACGAATGAGTTATAAAGAACAATATGTCTAGTAAAAAACGATGTACTTTAAACAAGGCATTATTGAAAAGCAATTGGCAATTTTCTTAGAAAAAAAATTAAAGCCACAAGGTACTTTAAAGTTAAAGCACTGCTGAGACGGCACACTCATAACGACCACACAGGAATTCTGTTTAGAGGCGAGAAAAATTTTTGACATTAATCTATTACGTATCATGTAACCACTAGTGGATCATGGTATGATCTACATGTAGGGCAAAATAGTATTGTAACCTTCTGTAGGGATACATGGCTTATTTAGGTGTACAAACAATGTAACCAGTACAGGAAATATTATAAGGTAGTTTTTTTCTACTTTTATTGCGTTTGCTTAAAATTTCAAAAGTTAAACTACAAAACGGCTGGGATACAAATCTTTGGGAAAATGCCAAAATTAAATTTAAAATTACAAACCTTTGTAAAATTTCTCAAAATGTTTCATGGAACAAAAACTTTTCCACATGCGTTACATAAGAGTATTGTTATTTTTGTTAGTCCCATTTCTTCATCACAAATAGGTAAAACATTATCAGAGTCACTATCACTTTCATCGGTTTGAGGTAAATATTTTCATTCAGTATCACTTTCATTGAAATTCAACGATGAGGCCACATTGGCAAAAAATAAATAAATAAATAAAATAAACAACAATATTTGTTGTACAAACTTTAGAAAACAAAACAAACACGAACGAACGAGTGTCTTAGTCAGTGTCAAAAAGGAAAATGAAATGTGCTTCACTCTGGAGGTATGCCAAAGTCAAAATCTCCAGAAATCTCGGATTTCTGGGAATTCTACAAAGCGCAGTCTAGTAAGCAAAAAGTTGAAGAGTTTTTCAATCCACTAGAATGACCACGTATACGCTTATATTTCCCCAAAAAGCAGAATTGAAGGAAAAATTCTTGAGAAGCCTCATCATACGGCTTCCTTAATGGTTTGGTGGGGTGTTAGCTATGAAGGCGTTTCAGAGTTTCTTTGCTAGAAGGAGTGAAAATTACTGCAAAATTTATCAAAACGCTTTGGCAACATGTCTCTGCCCATGCATATACGGCGAACTTGAAAGAGAATGTTCTGGACTTAAGTAAGATGTCAGTAGGGTAAACACCTTCGGGAAGTCGATTTTGAGTTTTTGATATTTCTAAAATCCCCAAATCAGGACCTTTCCAATGATGTACCGTACTTGCCATTTTACTAATCAAAAGTATGTTAAAATGATTTTTAAAAAATAATCAGCTGATTAGCCACGCCCCGTTTGACAGATAGAAATGTAAACATTGACCTCTTAAGGGGAGTTGGAAAGGTAAAATTTTTTTAAAAGGTGAATTTCAGGTTATTGCATTTTTAAATTCTTCAGCTCATTACCTTTCCAAAAATACCTCATATTTTTATGTCTAACTTAATTAGAAGTACTAAAATTTTGTTTTTAAAGAATCGTCTAAACACGAGTCACCGATTTAAATGGACAGAAAAAAGGTAAATATTGCACTTCCTCTTGGGTCAGCTTGAAGTTTGATATCATTTTTTAAAATTTCTTTAGGGCATATGAAACGGATGGGATCTCGCCTCCTACGTTTCAAAGCAAAAATGAGGGGGCAAAAATTATCAGATGGCAAAGCATTATGTGACAAAAATAGATTAACAGAAGCAACTATTGATCAATTGCAAACTATATTATGGTCTTGCCATTCGAAGAAATTTATCAAATGTAAAGTGTATGAAACAAGCTATATGGGCAATATTTCTTCACAAAATATCTACGGATAAAAATCCACAGCATGGATTTTGTCCATCAGGTCTTGACACATGATGTCAGTGTAAGAAGGCTCAATTGGAAAATAAACTTTATCTCCACAAACATAAACTTCCAGTTGCTGTTGTTGAAGCCATTAGGCCTATTTTTAGGACCTTCGGATCCAGAATTATTGAAAAAGTGCTTGCATGGAAACACGCAGAATCCGAATGAAAGTATTAATAATGTTATTTGGTCTCGTGTCCCAAAAAAAACATTTGTGCACATAGAAACACTTTCCTTTGGTACATATGATGCTATTGCATCCTTTAATAAAGGGAATGCAACAAAGCTGGATATTTTTAAAAAACTTAACATAGAGCGAGGATATTATGCGACATGCTGCATGGAACATCTCGACAAAGAGAGCAGTACAAGGGTAAGATATGCCAATTTACAGAAAACTAAGGAGACTAGAAAAGTAAAAAGACTTAAAAGAATGAAACAAGAAGATGAAAATTTAAAAAATGCTGAAAATTTGGAATATGGAGCTGGAATGTTTTGATAAGGTAACTTTGTTTATAAAAATATGTTTTTCTCAAAATGTCACTTTTGAAGGTTCGATGTACCTTTTCTCAGAAAGTATATATATGATGTCAACAAAACTTACATGACACATTCTTTATATATTCTAGTATATACTGAAATGAGCTTTTAGCAAAATTTTGTATACATTGTTTTTTTGTAATTTTTTTCTGTCGAAAAACACTGTTTTCTCACTGTACATCAAATAAAATATTTTAAGAAAAACTAATAAAATTTCAAAAAAAGCTCATTTCAGTATAATAGTAGATGTATGCTTAACGTGCAAAAAATATTTGGGGATTGTATTTCCAACAGGTTTTTAGAAAAGGTACATTGAAAAAGCCCTTTTTAACATTATCAGTATAGAGCGTTCCGATACCCCTTAAAAGAAATCCAAGTTTGGCTTTTCAGTAGACCAATTTAAATCCATTCTAAATTGTGGTCAGCATTAGAGGCAAAGGTGTGCAAAAAATGGTATCCCAATATGCAAAGTGTTAAACGCTCTTTAAGGAAACCAAAAATGCTAATTCCGATAAAGATGGTGTATGCCTCGAAAAATGTTTAGCCAATGAGACTTTAAGCCCGTGGGAAGTATAAAGATGATTATTTTGAATAAAAGTTGCAATATGTTATACTTTGAAGTAAGATAAAACTTTAAGAAGATTTAGTTATAAATCTCTTATTATTCAATTTTTAATTTTAACTCATTTTTAATTGTATCAATTTATGACAAGAGACTAGTAATATATATATTTACACATCTATACTTATAATCATAAACACACATACCTACTATGAAAGATTAGGAATGTTTCATTTTGTTCCTTTTGCTGTTATATGTTAAACGCTATAGGAATTAATAATCAAAAATGCATGATAATTTAAACATTAAATAAGTTTTGTATCAAAGGACTATCTGGAGACATTATATATTTTATCACACAAGGTCTCCAAACTAAAATTATGGAACCTTGGAAAATTCAAATGTAAATAATCGCATTCGTTATAAAGCTATTTAATTGCCGAAGAGAGAAAGAAATTTTTACAAATCTAATATTCCAGATGTAGAAAATATTAATTAAAATTCGTATGGCATCTAATTGTATTTGTTTTAAGAAAGCATGAATGTAATCTTGCCATACAGAAGGCAAATTCAATGCGGAATAAGAGAAATTTAATTCTAAACTAGGCTGTATTCATTTGTCCTAAATAGAAAGTACACATATTACATATGTTCGTTTAATTATTATTATTAAGTACATTATAAAATTTTTAATAATTAATGATGTAAAATATAGAATTTATTTCATTGTATATAAATACCGAATACCGTTTAGAACTCATAGTATGATTGTGAAATGTTTAATATGTCGATTAAAATTACATTTTCGTTCTGAAATTAATTATGTTTAGAGTCCCAAGATTATAATAATGTTTCCTTTATTATGAGAAGAATAAATCAATTTCATTTTATTGTCATTTTAATAATATTTTGTTGTTGATTTTTTAGTGTACATTTAGAAGTCGCTTCAAATTTATAAACGTATTGTTTATCAGTATTAGCTGACAATGAAAATTTTTTCTTTAAGTTTCAGTGTATTTTTAAATGCTACACATTCAATTCCCAAATATTACTGATTAAAAGTTGTAAATTGTGGATAAGTACAGATGAATTTTCTTCAGTATTCTTACAAATATATATTTCTCAATTATAACAATTATCAATTATTCAATTTCTAAAAATATCATGCTGGCGACTTTTATACTATTTAAAAATTTCAATCATTAATCGAAAGTATCTGTTGCACAAGTTATTCAAATTAATTTATATTTTATTATGCATTTTATGCTTGGTATATTTATTTTAGTTACACTTTAAAGAAGGTTGCAATGTCCGATGATTAGAGCATATTTTAAACTATATTCTTGCCTTTAAAACAAATTCAAAATTTGTGTAGCAGTAAATAAAAATATAATAATACAAAATTAATAAATATATTTCAAATGACATCAAATCATCCATATATATATTTCTTTATAAAGTTTTAAAAAATTGTGGAAACTAATATGTGTTACGTTACATTATATTTCAAATCAACATGAAAGGGGGAAATGCTATATGTACATATATTTTCAATAAAGAACTGGATTAAACTTCGCTCCTTTCGTATACTTTTGTCGTAAGAATTAAATCAATAAATCACTGTAAAATAAATCAATTTACAGTGAAATCAAATGTCATTCAATTGTCAGAAAATACAAAGTGTATTATTTGATCAAGTCGTAAATAATTGATAAGAAATTTTAATCAAGTTCATGTGTTCAAACATATTTTTTCGTGGTAAAAATATTTAAAGTGCATTTAGTCTACTCTGCAGTTATCAATTTTTTTTAAATCATTTGTCGCTCAGAATTATTTGAGACATCATTTAAATTGTCTAAAATTGTTGAAATTAGTTCAAATATATGTATGCAAAACATACATGATAATTTTTCTATTAAACATTAAACACTCTGACAAAAAATTTAGATTGGATGGTATTTAATGTAAGAAAATTAAATTCATCAAGTAATGTGTTGTGTTCTTTTATTTTATTAAATATAGGGTTTTTTCTGTTTTTTTTATTTTATAGAAGTGAAGATTTTGAATAATTCAGTTTTGTTAAAACCTATTTTAATTGACCGAATATAGGAAATCTATAAAATTGCTATAAAATGTAATCGGCTATGGATATAAAGTTTTTTTTTTGTCAGATAAAGATAGCCTAGATAAAAATAGGTAAGTGTTCCGCGTAAATATATTTGTATTAAAGTTTCATAAAGTAGTATAAAGTATGCTATGAAAGCTTTTAAGAAATTAGAAATGGTTATCAGATTGTTTGAAATTAAAGGAGAAAGTGTAACGTCGATTTTTTTACTTATATCTGCTTTACTTACAATTTAAAACCAATACCGTGATTAAAGCAACAATTTTCTACATATCCTTTTGTAAATTATTCGAATGCTCAAGAATTTAAATAAAAATTATACATATATTTTGTTAATTATACATTCATTTTTGTTAGTCTGAAAAATGAGAAGTTTGTAACAGTTCGTAATACTAGAAATATTTAAATATATTTTATTCAAAATTTCTTTATACAATAACGCTAAACGTTTAATGTGAAGAAAATAATTTAATTATAACATCAAATAAAGAAGAAACAAATTTTAAAAATGAAAAAAAAATGATTTAAATAATGAAGAGATAATTTAAAATAATTGGGAAACATAATTTCTAAATAACGAAGAAATAATTTTATATGTATGTTTAAAAGTAACCGAAATATAAATTGATCAAACTTGTAGATCTCTTAGTATTTATAAATAACTTTTCAAACAACACTTTTATCCATACCTTTTTCCTTAACGCATTCTCACCTATATTTGAAGATAAATTTACCAAATGATATTTTTTAAAAGCGTAAGCTTTCGCAATTGACGGAAAACCAATACGGACTAACACAACCCTTTTACCAAAAGTATCCGATTGCCAGAAGATAAAACGAGTTCTTCCTATTCCTCAGAGTGTTGCTACGTGAGCCGAAGGAGCGCGAACAGAAATTTTTAAATCCCTCAGGATCAAGACCCGCTAGACTTTCGAAAAGCTTACTTGCCCTGCGGATGCTTGATCCATTGTGTTAGCGGTCATTAAATCTGGATTCAATCGAACTTGTTTCTTTATGTTTCTGCGTGCTGTTTTCTCGTCCATGCTTTAGTGCTACGACTGATGTTTCTTTAAAAAGAAATGTTTCTCAAGGATTGCTTTCTCGTTCTGGTCGATGGTTAATCGTTAGCTACTGAGGAATGATGTTTATTTAGGTTCGGCTTTCGAAAAAGTTGTCTGATCCCTTCCACTTTGTATCATCGTGGGAATGGGATGTACTATTACCAATAAAATAGGGAAACATCCTTAGATAAGTTTAAACAAGTAATAAGTAAATAACCAGGGCAAATAAAACCAGTAAAATAATCATTATGGAATAAAAATTATCAGCATTTAAGAGATTCGGAGTATTTAAATTGATATTACGATCCAAATATTTTATTAATTCGTTAACAGTGATTAAGTTTAAATTTAAATGGGGGAATATATAAATTTTGATATATTATGTTATGTGCACAAATTTCTTTCCTTAATTATTTTACGAGCTCTAGTTAGTGTGTGAGTGACTGAATTTTATTAAATGTTACATTACATAGTAATACAAGAGTATAGGTGACGGGGACCTTGTAATTTAGAGCCATGGTCAAATACAGAGGACAACACCTGAACTGACACACCTCTTATCCAAACTATCCAATGGGAGGACTTTGTCACAGAGATTTAACATGCATCTGTTTCTTCACATGGCGGGTCTTCAGAGGCGCTAGGGTTCGAGCTCAAGACACGTCAATTATAAGTCATTCACCTTGACCAAAATCTTTGAAATCAATCAGAGCCTTAGCTTGATTACATCATGATTTATACATTTTAATATTCTTGTTTAAAATTACTTTAGTATTCCTATTTTAAACAATTATTAATTTATTTTAGATCAAAACTTTTGTTTTTAAAAATTTGAAATATTAAAGTATTATTTGAATTAAATTTTATTTAATTATAAACTTTATTTAGGAAGGAATTGCAATAAATTTATAATTAATTAATTTTGAGAAGCATGCGTTCTACAAAACACAATTTTTTTTTCGAATCTTTCTTCCTTGTTATTTCCCTTTTTATTTATGTATTTACCTTTTTTCCGTATTTTTTAGTGTTTAATATTATGTATATCATATAAATAAACCATCTAAATAATAAATAAATCAACAAAAATAATAAACAACATATTTTCTTTTCTTTTTTAGTTTACAAATTATATCATATCTTTTCTATTCCTTGTTTATTGGTGCAACACTGTTTATACACATTTTTCTGAGAATCAAGGTTAGGAAAAATTGTTAATTTCTTTTTGCAGTTCATTTCTTATACAGTTCAAGTCCATGTTATTAACTGGGATACAGTTTAGGCGGTATTATTTATTTCTTTTCTGACTGTGAAACTTAATGTATCTTTTTAAGCGGATATTTATTTTTGCCTTTAGAATATTTAACTGTATCAACGAAAGATATTTGCTAAGTTATTTCGAAAAATTTATATTTTAAATTGGATTTTCGATCTCATGTTATTTTTAAATTAGCTTCATTATAAATCCAAATTTGTGCTTTCGTATTTGTATATTTTTTTCTTATCTGGGTATGAATTTTGAACTCATTTACAAGACTGAGTATGATTTATGCATAACATAAGTCAACCATTTCTAAAATAAATTTAACAGAAATAATGCATAGAAGATTGTTTAAGGTAAAAAATATTAAAGAGAAAACACTCAATCAAAAATTATAAAATTGGTACACTTTTCTTATTCTTGCTCAAGTTTCTGAAGGTAGCAAAGATTATTTCTAGTATAGATATTTCTCTCATAATTAATTCTCCTAGAGTTAAAATATTTTGGATACAATTTTATTAAAGTACGCTTTATAAAAAAAACTTTCCATTGCTTTACTGAAAAAGTGTTGTGATTGCAACTACTTTGTCTTTCAGCGATAAAAAAAAATTCATTAGGAATATAATAGGAAGAAAATAAATTTATTTAATTAAATACTTTTCAATTATTAGTTTTAATTAATAATAAATGTAGATTTTAATAATTCTCTAAGGTAATTACATTAATTAAGATATGAATATTCTATATTTTGCTATCTGAAATATTCCTAATAAATGTTTCCAACGAGAGTGAACAATTAAGTACACTGTTATTAAATCAGTAATTAATACTTTAATTACTTATTTAAAATTAAAGCATAAATTGTGATGATTTCAAATTACACTTTTCCATGAATAAAAAGAGTAAATCAGTCTCAGACATATAAATAAATGGAAATTGTTTTAAAATAAATACATAAAGTTGAAGGGGAAAAGAAAAACACCAGAGAGATAGATTTTTCTTTAATACTAAATTAGAAAATCTTTTTTCTTAAATAAAATCGATTTGTGCTTGTTTTTTTTTCTGAAATAATTGTTTTCTAATTAAGGACTTACATGTAAGAAAAATATTTCATTTGAAATCAGAAAGCACACATTCATATGTGTGTGTGTGTGTGTGTAATATTTATAAACTTTTAGTTTATTTTCTTTTTTAAATATTGTTCAGGTAGATTAGAAAGCTTTTAATTATAATAAATTTATTAAATTTACTTCATTCTTATCGCAAAAAAATATTTAATAATCATAGAGGAATATTTAAAAATGTGTATAATCTATATAATAATTTAAAATTTTAAAGATGTTTATAAAGTTAAAAGAGCTTTCAACTATGTGTTAAATTGTATTTATTTTTGCTTTCATTTTATTTTATTTATGTTTTTAAGAAGCTTATTCAGCATTCCATACAAAAAATAAACATAATCATTGTTTTGATTTTTGTAATTCCATAAAAACTATTTTAATTTATTCTGTAAATCGATGTTTTGATTTTTAAAAGTTAAAAATTATGTTTTAATTTCGTATTGCTGTAGTTTACAAAAAAGGGATAACTTAATTATTGTGAAATATATACTTATTTAAGTAAATATGAGTTAAAATATATTTGTTTGTTTACTGTTTAAAAGAACTATGTAATTAAATGAAAAAAAGACTTAGGAAGTGAATGTTTATAGATTAATGTTTCATTTTCCTTAAAAACTTAAATATTAACAATTATGATGTGTATGTAAATATAAATACCTAAATAATTTTCCCGTAATAAAATAAGTTTTTTCAATATAACTAAGAGTTCACTAATATAAATTTTATTTTAGTTTTCCTCTTCCAGATAAAATGTTTCATTGCTTAAGCAGATTTGTATGATTATATTGTTTATAAGTACAATCTTGTGTAGAAAAGTTTTTTTATTAAAATTTCAAAAGTCAAATTGTATTCTTTATAAAAAATATATATAATAATGCTGCTTCAATTAGTTTGGTATATTTATGTTTCTTACCACTAAGTTATTACATAAAAGAAAGTTTGATTAAGTCTTGTCATTATTCATATGTGCTCTTGAATTACTTTCGGTTTTAAGATAATTCACTTTTATTTACTGTTCTACATGCTAAAAAAATCATTAAAATGATTTAATTCCCATTATTGGAAAAATTTATTTGACTCTTATTTTAAGAAAAGTAAACTATAAAGTTTGTTTAAATAAATGCCTTACAAAAAATTAGAAGCAAAACATTTATCAATACATTTAGAAAAATCATATTACTATTCATTTATAAAGTATTATGTTAAATATTTTATATATTAGTATTTTGTAATTTCCAGGTATTTTTATCTCCAAGACCACTGAGTTAAAGAAATTTTAAAAACAATGTATTTATTTCAGTAATGCATTATTTAGTAGAATGAAGATTTTATATAGGCTTTGAATGTTAAACTTAGTTTTAAAAATACATCTTTTAGAACTGTTATTACTCGGAGAAATATATTATATTACATGTTTAATAGAATAAAGTTTCATATAAACAAAGAAATAAACCCAGTTTTGAAAATATGTCTTTGAAAACAATTAGTACTCGGAAAAAATATATGTTGCTTGTTTAATAGAATTAAATATATCAGAGTTTCAAAAGTTAAATACTGTTTGTAAAATTAGGCTTTATAAACAGAATTATGTAAATTGATTAAAATAAGTACCGATAATCTCAACCTCAAATTACAATATGCATTGTTATTTGAGAAATAGGGAACAAAATATCCGATCTAATAAATTATAATTAAATAAATAACTGAACGCATCTGTATTTAATTTTTTAATAAAGCTTAAATCTTTTTATAAACAAACTATTAAAATATTGGAAAAAAATTATTTTCTTTATCTGCTGATGCTTCCCGCGAGACACAGCTTTAAAGAATTTCAGAATCTCTTTTTAACACATATTATCATTAGTAATCTAGATAAAATGTTTTCGTTGAACTATTTTGAGAGAACTTTGCATCTTTCGTGTAACGGTAGGAAAATCATTTGTTTTCAAGCAGCTCAGTTCCCAGCTTAGTATTTTGAAGCCGATGCATCGTTTGAGTAAAGCGTAAACAAGAAAAGACAGTTTTCGAAATTGCTTCGTAAGTTTATTTCTTTGACAGTTTAAATTTCGCCCCCCATCAGCATGGCGTTGCCTGGCAACAATGCGTTCCTTTGAAACTTTTCATCATTTTAGAACTAACAAAGCAAACAAAATAATAAAAAAATAAATCCAACACACATAATATTGTTATGAAGTTGTTAATTTTTTTTTGTTTCGTGACAGATGAGAAAATAATGAATTTCTCATGCAATTTTGTACTTTTCATACTTAAAATGCTTCTTTTTAAAATAAACGAGTTTTAAAATAATAAGGATGAAAAATAATTTCTTAATTCAATTCTAAATAAAAAAAAAATGTGCTAGATATTAACATTAAAGTAAAATATTAATTTGCAAAGATTTTAGTTTTATTATTCAAACTATGATTTACGGTAATTATTAGACAAAACGACACGCACAGAACTTCATCTTCTTATGCCACTTAAAACAGATTCAGATCTTAATAAAAACATCAAATTATTCTAATTTTAAAATACAAGTACCGGTATTTTTAACATATAAATATGAAATTTAATTACGCAATGCATCATTAGCAGGTCTGATAAATTATTAAATTTGTATTCATTAATATATGTATATTGCTGACATTAATAAATTCATTAGCATAATTTTCGCTTAATCAGTCTCCTCAGTTTTTAGCTAAATATAATTATTTCAATTGTTACTCATCTATTAACTAAGTTAATTATGAATAAAATAGTAATACTTTGAAGTTTCTAAAAATATGTGTTTCCAATAAAATGCTAAATGGATGGAACAGCAAAAATTATCTAATGATGAACTTTAAATATTAGTAGCTTTAATTGTTTGACTGCACTAATTGTAAGTAACAATAAAATGCTTTGAGGTAACTTTAATCCTCTTAAAATAAAAATTCTTAAAATAAATCAAGAATTTCATTGTAAAATTATCTGTCAGGGAATTAAAATATTATTTTCGATGATTCTTTATGTGCTTTGAATTTTTATGTTAAACAACTATATAATCACATAATGCTATTAAAAGTATCAACTTAATTACTTCTTTAGGCATAATTCATTATCACTCATACATATAAATATATTGCCAGTACAATTATTTAAAATACGGTCGTCATTTTAGGTAAAATACATGGAATGATTTCATGAATTTGAAACTTAACATGCAATAAAATGCAGATATTTTTTACCATAAATTTATTTATAATGCAATACTTTCTAATGCAATATATTTTACTCCAAAAACGTTATTCGATTTTTTAAAGTTTTTCTTAAATTTATTTATTTGGAAATTTGAGATGTAATTGTCAACTTTCACTGGATGGACAGTCAATATAACAATGGAAACGAATAGTATCTAAAAAGAAAGACTTCGTTTTTATCATAACTGTTTTTTGAATGTCATTAGGACTGAAAAAATCTAAGAACACCCTGCACTTAATTTAATAACCTTGTTTTCAGACTAAAGGATATTAAAAAATTCCTTTTTTTGCTCTTTTGTTTTCGTAGATGCAAAGGTCTCCAATTATTTAGCATCTGCTGACATTGTTCGACGATACATGGTATTGTCACTCATGTTTATGTGAATCGCATAATATGTATGTTATGCATATGTGTTATCAGTGACACATATGCACAAATAAATTTTTATTCATACCAAATCATTTCCCTTGACAAAAAATGTTTTTCACAATTTTCCCCTAGTTTCCTACTTTGTTTACTAAACATAACTGTGATTGGGCCTCTATATTTCCCACCCTTTTCGCTCCAAACGCAACATAACATCAGAACAGACTTGTGTATTATCAATATATAGGGATTGCAATATCGGACCTAAAGTCCAATACCGGTATTCGGTATTTTTTAGGTCTTAATACCGGGATACCGAATTTATTACCGGGGGTAGAAATTTTAGAAAAAGAAAGAAAACGTACGTGTTTCTCTTTGTTTTATTTGCCAGTTTTAGTAGAGAGTGTAAATATCACAAAAATGTGTAACTTATAAAATATTACAGTATATAAAGAACCCCAAAAAAGTAAAAGAATAACTAATTTATTTAATCACAAAAAAGTGTAAATATTTTTATTCATTCTGCGGTCTTTGGTTTCGATCATATAAATAACAAATCGAAATCGAAATATTATCAATTGATTTTTTATGTTCCTTAAAATTATTCTTATTCATTATTATGGGTTATTATTATGAGTATATGTATAATAAATCTAAAAATTTTTGAATCTTAAAGTATGATACTTAAAAACAATGTGAATAACAAATTCAGCACATTTTGAACAAAATATTTCAATATTACGCACTTTCGTCACAACTGCAACCTTGTTTTTACAGATACAAGTATGGGACTACGAATCCTGCGCGTGGACAGTATCGCTCTGAGCTGTAATAGGATAGTTTTAGCCTGCCTTCTTGGATGATTCACATATTTTATCACTTTTTTTTGTTTTCACGATTCAACTTTGTATTCACAGTCTAATTGATTTAGCCATTTAGGGAGACATAAAAAAACGTATACTATTTTGCTATGTGGGCGATTCCTGAACATGTACTGGAGACAATTTAAAAAATGTCTAGTTAACGCCGAAAAAAACGGTATTTAAACTTGCGAATACCGGTATTACAAAATTGTACTAATGGCTCAAAATACCGGTATATTGCAATCCCTAATTATCACTGCAAAAATATAAAACGCATCAAATGCAATGTCTTACAGAATACGTAGTCTAAATATCTGCAGCACTTTAAAATAAATTATTTGTTTCGTAATTAGCCCTTTACTATGAAAATGAATTGGGAATTATCTATAAATATTTATGTTATTGAAAGTGTGTATCAACTCTTATTTCTGAATTTTATTCAAACTTCACGAGACGAGAAAGAGAGAGAAGCACTCTTTATTCAAATAAATGGATTCGCAATTTAAAATAGAGGGATTCACAAATTGTATTAAAGTATACTATGTTACAAGCATTTACTACTTTTCCCAAAGAGAACATTTCAAATAAGTTTTGGAAGCTATAAATCGAATATTATAGGCAAAAAGTTAAGGATTGAAAACCAGTAAATAATTACACATTATTTTATTGCGAGATGCATTATTAATACCAAAGTAAAAAAATTGAGCTATATATAATATAAATTACGAAAGAGAAAAAAGAGCGAAAGAAAATCATCTCTCACTTTTTAAATATTTAAAGGATAATTTATTGTGATTCAACGCAATCTGAAATTGGTTACTAAAAAGCGTTTTAAGGATTCAAAAATTCACGAGATATGTAATTTCATTTTAGATCGAAGTTTTCTCCTTATAATTTAACTCGTCAGATAATTTGTGTGGTTTATTTTCAAAATCAGGATAAAAAATATTAAACTCACATTTTTTACCAAAGTTTATAAAAAAAAATATTCTAGTATTTCAGAGACACCAAATATTTTCCGTATCATAAGAAAATTTTATTTTTACGAAAACCGATGTAGATTTTTGAAAAACTATAAAAATACCCGATGTTTGATCACTAACGTCATAAATAACATTTGATTTGATTTTAAAAATACTTTTCTGCGTTTTTTCTGCAGTATTTCAATAATTTTAAAATCTACTTTTTTCATTTCAAGTATTATAATTTATTTCTCTTTTGAGTTTAGGGTCTTTTTATAAGGTGCTTTTTTAAGCACTCTAACTAAATAGATTGCTAAACTTTCATTATTAAACAGCATAGTACTTTATTCTTTTTTTAAAATGAAGTTAGCTAATTTGTTGCCTTTCAGATAACGTAATTTAGTTATTACGGCATTTGTTCCGTTTTATAAGCTCTCTTTATCTCCTTAATGAACCTCAATTTTATCTATTATACTAAGAAAATGAGTGCATTATTCATATCCGAGATGAGGGAAAATTTAGCCTTACAAGGATGATTATTCGTTCCCGAGGCTGCAGTACCTGAATCCCACAGACATAGATTCTAACATTTTTTCTTCGGAGCAATTTCAATAAACTCCATATATAATTTTATATTTTACGGGAGTGTAAAGTTTAAAATTGACAAGACAGTGTTCAAGTGTTTGTAGAACTTATCAGATGTATTTTGGTCAAATACACTCAAGAGCAACATAGATATTAAATTTATTAAAGTTGAGGCATTAAAACTGTTTGCAATTTAAGCTTCTAAGTCTATCCGTAATTATCAAAAATATTTTCCTTATATCATGTTATTAAAATTTTGAAAGTATATTTTTTTCTATATTTTACTGTCTGTCAACAACAAAATTAAACATTATGCTTCTTCAAATACAATTAAAGAATAAAAAACTTTACACGGTTTAAGGGGACATAGTAATATTTGTAAAAAAAATCTTCTATTTAATGTTTTTTACAATTTTTTCCTTGTAACCTATGCATATGTACTACATAAAACATTTTTTGTACCCAAATACTACAAAGAGTGCACCATTTAATTCTTTTACAGAAACATTTTAAATGTATGAAGGGTTTTTATGATGCTACTCATCTTACAATAATTCACTTATACATATTAAACTTGATTTAAAAGCACATCAAACTATGCTTAGCAAAATTTAGTATGGGTTTTTTTCCACCATATTTATAAAATGATTTTTATACAGTGATTATTATATAACCATATTTATATAATTATTTTATACTATTTTAGATAATGGTAAGCTAGTTATTTTTTTCTTTCTGAGATAAATAATTTTTTATTTTTTATTTGAAATTTAGATGTGAATAAAATGAGTATAAAATTTATCGCATGACTCTGAAATTTTATCACTTAAAGATTTCAAATTTAGGGAGTTTATTAAAAATTATATGTAGAATAACTCAGGCTAAAAAAGTTTTATTTGAATTTTTGACCGATTTTTATCATTCAAGTCGTTTTGTGTCTTGTTAAAGTGCATTTCAAAGAGTAATGCTGCTTACAACCCATTTGAATACTCATAAAAAATTCTTTAAGTTATCTTAAAAAAGAAGTTCACAATCTTAATATAGTATTATACTCTATAAACTGTTGGAAAAGACAATGATACGGACTTTTTGAAAACTACATTTAGTAAAAAAATCGATACTGTGAAGTCAGTGATATAAACATTTCTTTTGTTTTTAGAAAGTATATGGGTAGTCCAGAACGAAAAACGTTTTTCTACCAAATAGTAGACAATGTTAAACATGACAAAGCCTCTGTTTCTTTTTGAAATAGTATGCATTAGCTTGGAAAACCAAATTTTTCTTCTATCATCCAAACAAATAGTATTATTTTTCTTTTTATTAAAGTAAGAGAGCAATATTTCCCTAACAAACAACAACACTCACAACATAAATATTCTTGAATTACATACTCAGAGGGAATGTATACCAAATGACCTGTATTCTTTTCAGGAATAAATGTGAACAAAGAAAACTCCAGGAGAATAATCTTGTCTTGGATGTGCATATTTTTCTGAAATAATATTGTGAAAGCAAATATTTATGAAATAACTTATTCGCTTTTCCATCATTTTTAAAAACTGTTTTAAATGTTTCTTTTATTAAAAGTATTTTTATTAAGATTTTTTTAATTTTAGTATGTAAATCTCCTTATTAAAAATAACAGAAACATAGTTCTTAACTGAGGTATTTGGCAATATCAATAATTATCACGTTTGTATTTAATACACATTAATATTTATATTTTCAATTTTACATACTCTTCTTCAACTTTAATACACTTTTCTATTTTAATATATATTCACATTATTCCGATATCAAAGCGCTACTTAAATAAATTAAAATTTGCAATGAGGTAGTGAAAATTGTTTATATTTTTTCCATCTAAATTATAATTATTGAATAAAAATTTGTGTACGCAACTGAAAAACAACGTTTTACCCATCCTCGTAGTAAAAAAAAAACATTCGCAATATATGCAGTACTTCACATATTAAATAAAATATTTTTTCTTACTAAATTAAAATATTTTCAATTTGTTTGCTATTTTTTCCACATTTTTATCATGTTTTAATATAATGTTTTGAAATTCCATTCGATGTGTTATTTTCATGAAAAAATGAAATACGCTTAATTAATATTAAATTGAAACCACTTAAAATATCGTTAAATAAATGAAAGACAAAATTCTTAACTTTATCTATTTATAATAAGTAAATATTCTGTGTTGCATAATTATTTCTTCTTTTTATAGAACGTATAGAAACAGAAGTTTACATAGAAGGTTTGCACAGGGTTTTATTAAGTTTAGATAATGTTAAAAACTTTTATTTAACACTTAAACCAACATATTAATAATTTATAATATGTGTTTATTACAGGGAAGGGAACGAAATGAAAGCAGATCTTGCTTGCACCGGTTTAATGAATTAAAGTTTTATTGTCATCTAAGTTAGGCTAATATATAAGTCTTAGTAGAGGTGAAATGCTCTGTCTCATATTATTCACTAAGTGAAAAATGTAATTAACACAATTCTCTTAAATTAAAATAAATGAAAATATAAATTTTGAAAAATTCAGACATGAAATCGGTTTTATAACTTGTAAGATTAATATAATACATTTATTTTATAGCATATTTAGCAATAAGATGCTTTTGAATCTTGTAAACCATGATTGAGGAGCAAATGTTGAGTTTAGATTCACATCATTTTTTAAGAAGTCTCAGGGGTGTTAACTTTGTCTAGAAGGCTGAAAATATAAACAATATCCAAATACAGACAACTCTTTAAAATTTGCCTTAAATAATTCGAATCCTTTACAGATTATTTATAAAGGAATGGGGCTTCAGAAAAGTTAAAAATGTTTGAAATATAATCATAATTTTAAAGAATATAAGCATATGAAAATAGGAAATATTTCTATGAGAAATATTAATTAAGTTTTTCTTGTGCATGCTATTTTCAAAAGAAGTAGCTTTAATTACTAGCAATAAGTTGCTTTATAATGTTAAATGAACCCTTATTACACCGTAGTAATTTTAAATAAATAGAATAATAAGCTAATTTTTTAAAAATAATAAAAGATTATATATTTTCAATTTTTTTTTTAATTTCAATATTTTTCAAACATAAAATATATATTATTCTTAAATTACAAGGATTTAAAGAGTGTGATACATTTTATAATTCTATAAAGTTTTATACATCAAAGGCTACTATTTTAGAAAATAGCGACGCAAGAATTGCTTAACATTTATTACAAAATTATTTCTTATTCGCATATGCTTATAATTTTTAAAATTATGATTATATTTCAAAAATTTTGCACTTTTTAAAACCATAAAAAAAACCTGTTTGAAAATTGTTTATATTTTCACCTCTCGAGACAAAATTAACACCCCTGAGACGCCTTAATAAATTTCTGATAAGTTTTTTGATAAGTTTATCAAAACATTTATTAAAAATCATAATAAGTGTAAAAAATACTTTAAATTAGAAACAGAGATAAATATGTTTTATCAAATAAACAAGTTGTTAAGCATACTCTTAAATGCCTCTTTTATTAGAAAAACTCCTCGTTCACAATAAAAGCAAACGTCCCCCTTCAAATTTATCAGCTCAAACTATATTCCTTGCGAAAGCATTTGAACCTTGTCTGCCGTTGAAATCTTTCAACACCCTTCATATTGTCAAGTTCACGAATAATACTACTCCCTTCAAGTGAAGAATTTAATTACAAAAATTCACAACTCCGTTGAAGCTCGAAGTAACCGATAGCTTATAAATGGAAAAGTTGGTGCAAAGTTTCGACCGTTAACGTCCCAGCTCAAATGTCACCTCTAAGCTTGGCATGCGATACTCTCTAAAATTACAAAGCGCATATGGGTATTTACAAATAAAGATTTATTTGAATTTCTTTTCAAGGAACCTGGACAATCAAAAGGGAATTATGTTCTGAATATTTCATAAGGTAGAAGCGTTGCAGATAGGCAGTATATTCTAAAATATACACACAAATTACGAGTAGTAATATTATCAGTGCTTCACGGTGTGTCTATATAGTAAATGCGTAAAAATGTACTTTTATTGTGACTGATGAAGTTTAATTTTTCATCGATATGATTTCAAATCAAGAAATTTATAATATTTACTTAAATGATTTTATGAACTTGATCAGATAGAGAGAAAATTTCGTGCAAACATTTAATTTCTACTACATGATGATTTTAGAAACATGAGGTTTTTCAATCAAGTACATTACAATTTTACTTGTCAGAAGTGTTGTCTATTAATGGTGAAATAAATTATTTCAAGCACTTTATAAGTTCACACAGTTGAAACAATATTTTTCATTCAACACAACTGGAGTTTTTAGTAAAATTTCAGACTATCACATTATTGATGCATGCCGGGGATGGGTAACCAGTGCCTATTGAAAAAAAATTTTATTGCATGCCAATACAATCTGAAAACCAAAAAAGAAGGCAAATGTTATCTATATTTGGTAAATATATATTTGTGAGCAAATTTCTTTGAATGAAGATTAACAAGAGTAAGTTTAAATACAAGTTTTCAGTCATGAACTTGCAGGCTGAGATAATTTCAAAAAGCAATTTCACTAATGATTTTTAAAAACATGTAGAAAAATGTGAAATATAAGGTATATATGTCTCAATTAACTGATTCTAAAATTAAATGGGTTTGTGTGTGAGTGTGTGTTTAGCTATAGATGATATGAAATTAGCAAAGAAAATAAATTGAATAAAACTGTCCCTATTTTATTTAATTTATATTTATTGAGTTTTATGGTACAATTTATACATTTTCTAAGATGTAAAACTTGCTAATGAATGCAATCATTTTAAAAAAAAGTGTACCCCTTCATTATCTTCCGCTTCCGCAAAGTAGCCCTCGAGCCAAAATAGTTTCTCACACCTAATGCAAACTATATTTTCCTTTAATTTTTATCTTGTACACATTTCATACCTTGCCAAGCGATACATTCACAAAACTTCCATTAAAAGTAGCACAAGTTGGAGAAAAAACATACTAATATTATTCATTAAATTTATCCATGTATTATATTTACCATAAAAATAAAGTTTTATTAAACAAAAAACCATATTTTTAACTTTAATGTCCTAGAAAATTAATTACTATCAGCAATAGTAAAACAGAAATAGAAAATCCTGTAATAAACGAAATAGTACAAATAAAAATATGAGATATAGCATTAAGTTTTGAATTGCAAAATCATTCGATATTCCGCAAAACTAGTTTATTCTCTCCATTTAAAATAAACCCAGTGATCCACTAAAGAAGTTCAACTGTATTTATTGCTGTGTGCAACAAGTATTTCATTAATATCATTACACAAAGATTAGAAATACAACATATTACTTTCTTAAACATTCTCGGTTAATTAAAAATGAGAAAATAAATGCTTTGATATATATCTCATAGCTGTATATATATATATAACCCATAGACAATTTTTTAATGAATTGTTTACCGAAAAATATTATGTTACAAAATCCTTCACCATTTCTAAATGAGTAACTTAATAACCGGTCTCAGAAATGGTTTTGAAATAGAAATGTGTTTATACAACACCACATTTACCTCTTAAAACAACTTAAGTAGACATTGAGCGAAAAGGGTTAATATCTTTGCTCTCCCTATACATGATAAGACATGGGTGCTCTGAGGCTAAGCGAATTAATTAAGTCATGCAACAAAGGAATAAAGGTAGAGTTTAAGAACAAGTAAAGGGTCGAACACGCATCTATGATTTGATCAGATATCCTCAGAGAGTAATTAGTTTAGAGTAGTTAGATGAACTCTCTGCAGACCCTTCGTCATGAAACAGCCATAAACTTCGTGGTTGTTCCTAAACATCGCGTGCTTCCTTCTACAAATCAAATGCGAGAGGTAGTTTACATGATGAGTCTGCCTAAACTTTGAGAAATACGAGAAGAATTCTGTTTGAATACAAATGCCTAAATGATTGTTCTTTTACATTATTTTTTATTACTTGTATTTCAGATAATCAGCACTAGAATGTTTGGTGTTTTCATATTAGCTATTTTAACGCCAAGAAAGTGTTGACTTATTAGGTGTGAATTGATGTTTTATTTCTATTTTTAAAAATATATTAACATCAAAGCATTTCTGCTCCAAAAAGAATTTTACACAATATCAGTAAGCATTAATTCAATATGTAAGTAAGGAATTGTACTGTTTAGTGGTTTTTAGTCACTCAAATAACCAACATTCTCATATAAAGAATTTTATCCTTGATTTAATGAGTCTTGGGTGTACTTATGTTATTAGATTACACGAAAAGCGTCTGGGTAGTAGCTAATTTTCTCAGGATTACTGCATTAGAAGCCCATTATATATATATATATATATAGTAACATAAAATGAAAAAAATATACATGGCATAATAAAATTTATAATACAAAATTATATCACTAACAAAGCTAGAAGATTTAAACCAGATTTCAAGAAACACAACTTTAAAAAATGATGGAAAAGTCTATTGTACAAGAATTAACTAAGCGTATGTATAACATGAAACAGAATTAGAACTTCAAAATGTAAGAAACCAGAAGAGTCAATAGACTAAAATGAAGACCTATTATGATTTCTAAAGCTGTTGCTGAATTAGGACCAGTAAAATTAGGGTTAAATATATTTTATCTATCCAACCTTCCCCGTTCAGCAGAAATTTTCAACATAGTAGCAAAACATAACCATATTGAAAAGTTATTCCCAAAACCAACCACGTGTAATTTGCAATCAACAGAAAAATAAAATAAAAATAATAAAAAATAATAGAAAATATGAAAGGAAATGAATCTTAACGAAATACAAATAAAAATAATTTTGAAAATTAAAAATAAAGCAAAAACTTACATGAAAAAATGCAATCAACAGGAGAGCGGAAAAAAGATATTTACGTACAAGAGCAACCACGCTAAATGATCGTTAAAAATGACGTGTTAAATTGGCAAAACCAGAAACAAAAATTAGTGGCGCCACCTGGATAGTTTTTTTGTAATATTTTATGGATCCAACCTTCCCCGTTCAGCAGAATATATATATATATATATATATAATAAGTATAAATATGTAATATATGTATCTTTATATAATATATATATATAATATATGTATATATATATGTAATATATGTATCTTTATATAATATATATATAATATATGTAATATATATGTAATATATATATATATGTAATATATGTATATATATATGTAATATATGTATATATATATGTAATATATGTATGGAAAAAATTTATATAAAAATAGAATATAACAGGAGAAAAAAAATTAAGATCAAATTTAATGAAATACAAATAAGAACCTAGCGAGTCAAAATGCAATTTCGGACTTAGGACCGAATAAGTGGGGTTAAACTAGTTTGAAGGCGCCAACCTTCCCTTTGCAACTCGGTAGGAAAGACCAAAATAAAATAAATAAAATTTAAAGTATACAAATCAAAATATAAAAAATCCAAAGTATAAAAATCTCATAGAAATATGAAAGAACAACGACTACTATTAAGCAAAAATTCTCCCAAATGTTTAAGCAGAAAAATATCAAAAGAATTACCCAGTAAAAGGATTCTTCCAAAAGATTTTAAAACTTCTGCTCACAGAGCTTACTCCAGGAGATCCAACACTCTTGAAACCGACGGAAAGCTTATATATGTTGCGATAAAAATCTAAATTGCACTTAAACGCATCCTTTATACCAGCTTGTAAGGAAGACGCCAAGAAAGATTACATTCAAATTTAGTAGGCTATAACTTGGTTGGTTGTCACAAATGTAGAAAATTGGTTGGTTGTCAAAATGTAGAAATTTGGTTTGGTTGCTAAAAATGTAGAAATTTTTCATATTATAGGATTTTTAAGAAGGGTGTTTAAAAAATAAACTGTGTGAAGAGTGTTAAAACAGAATCTTCACAGCAAAACCACTAAAATGCTGACTTTGAGATCCTATTGTTGTATGGTGGTTTTGAAATCAGAAATAGCAAGACGATTAATGTATTTGTGATGAATGTATGTTCTTAAGAAGTTAAAAGGATAGTCATGATCTAAGCAGCATTGAAGAATTTCTTGATATTACTAAATTTATCTATTTTGTTGGTATTAAGTTATATTCCTAGTAAAAATTCAAAACAATATTTCTGTAAATTGATAGATGCAAATTGCTGTTCATACAGGAATTTTAATTACATGGAAACTAAAAGAATCTTATTTGTCATATGTAATATATGTATATATATATGTAATATATGTATCTTTCTTTTGTCTTCAGTGCACAATAAGGAATACTTGCTCTAGAGTTCATTTTTCACAAAACTATAGTGTAAAAATAATATTACAAAACCCTAGCAATATCCTAGTTAAATAACAAAAATAATATAAACGAAATAAAATAATTTTATTACATTTTCGCATTTTAGTTGTTTTTAATTTCAAATAAAATTGTTGAATAATATTTTTTCATATTTCAAGACTGAACTGAACTCATTGGCACAACAGCGCATGAGGGTCAAGGCCTACCACTGTTTACTTGACCTTAGACGCTGATCTGCATGTGTAGGGTATGTTTCGGTGAAGTGGCCAGTCTGACGTTAAAACACCAGTGTTCAATTTTCAAGCTAGCTTGGGAGTCATTTATTGATCTACTGAAAATCTGCGTCAAATTTGCTCAGCCTGGGATTTGAACCCGACCTGGGGTGTGGAAACGCTATACACTACCACTCAGCCACTGGCCTTCTATTTCAAGACTACTAATCAATTAAATTCAGAAATTTCTAAAATTAAATATCAGCTATTTTTATTAAAACGATAGAAATTCTCATAATTCGAGAAAATTGTTTTATTTTTGCGTAGAAAAATAAATATTTTTGCTAATAAAATATAAACAAGGAATTTTAATCTGTGAAACTTAAGAAGTGCTATGATTTACAGCTAACTTTTGCAGCATATGCATAAATTAGCATGACAAAGCTTGTATATTCTATTTACAAACTAAATGTGTTTCTACATATTTCTAAAACCATACGTTTTACATGATTTTGAATTAGCAGCAACTGTTTGTTAAAAGATCATTCTTCTATTAGTTTAGAGGTTTCCAGAGTTAAAAATTTTGAAACTATTATTTCTAGAAATGTCTAGAGCTTATAATTTTCAATAGACAGCAAAATGTATTCAAGCATTATTTACAACACTGTGAACAATTTAATCTACAATAGCTTATTCCTTTCAATCGCAGATTTATAAAGGCTTTTATCAATTTATAAAGGCTTTTGCAACGAAAAAGTACAAATTTTCCTTAAATTTTAAGTAGCGTTGTCAGTTAAAATAAATGAGATTTCTTCGAGGTTTGAGAAGATCTTGGCCTTGGTCCAGCAAATCCGTAAATAAATGAGTAAAAAGATTGCTTTAAACAACTTCCAGTCATAGTCTCAAGAGATATATCACTTAAACGTTGGGTTATAGCCGTTGTTTATTTTCATTTTATAAGGGCGGTAAAATGCAGGCTTCTTTTTCATGTTCGTTTTTTTTTAAATTTATGTTTGCTTTAAATTCACTTGGAACCTGTGGATTTCTTTTTCCCCCCTTTTTTTTTTGCTACATATATACTAATCAGGAATGAAACTCTTAAGTTTTTCTATTTGAGTTTGAATTCATGTTAAATTAATATATTTCTGCTTTCATAAATTATCTTCTTAAGTTTCAAGCCCCTGTTAATTGAAAATAAATATCTGAAAATATTATTAGTTCATATTCATATCTTTTGAAGTGTAATCATATAGAAAGAAACAATGATTTGGTATGTATGGAATTAAAATGCAACCATTGGCTTAGTTAAGCGTATAATTATGAAATATTAGCAAATTTATTTATAAAAATTAAGGTAGCATATTTTTAAGCACTTGAAGTTCAAAGTTCTTCAAATTAAGAAAATGAATTTGAGAAACCAGATTTTTAAAAAATTCTACTATCATTTTATTTTAAATAAAGGATTATTTACTAATAAAATATGAAAAAATTGTTCAGTACCTCAATATTATATATAATTGTAGTTGAATTCTTCAAAGTTTGCTTCATTTTTAAAGCTCAAACTACGATCAGATATTAGATGTAAAAAATTCTGCAATATCATAACATTTTTATATGTATAAAAATATTCTTTGGAGTACTTATAAAATTGTAGTATTAATTAGAGTATTATTTGAAACAATTCGTTTTCTTAAAAAATAAATTGTTTCATGAATTGTTATAATAAAGTCATAAACTTACATCGTAATTTTATAACATACATAAATTTAAAGATAATGTCATTCGAAGCAATAATAATATAACTTGCTGAATAAATACATTACGTTTCAATGCATTTTTTTCTTAAATCTTATTATAAATTACTTTTTAAGAGTCCTATCGTCTGAAAATCATCGAAATATATCTATAAACTTAATTTCTGCACTACAAGTATAATTTATTTAAAATAAATTTTACATGTTTCGATTTTTTTAAGAAACAGAATTCTTGTTCTTTCTCTTCGAACTGTTAACATCCATTTTATAAAGAGCAAACATATGATCATTATTAGACGCTTGAAATTAAAAAAATACAACTTCTATAATATATAATCATCTATAATCTCCATCGATATTTTTCTTTAAGAAAACCCTAGATGAAATTCGAAAAAAGTGTAATATACTCAAAATCTTTTATCGAAGATTTAGGGTAAGATGTATCAAAATCTATTAAATGAAAAAAAAAATGGCAGTATACACATGCAACAATAGATTATTCCATTGTTATAGATGAATATGTCACTCTTGAAGAAAGGAAAATTTCAAAATGTTCTAAGTTGCTTGAGGCAATTTTCAGCACCCCTCTTTTGTTCCTTTCTTCGTTAATTACCTGGCTTTTAAAGAAAGCTGTTCAAGACCCTATCGCATAATACTTTTTCTTAATTATCCAAACTTTCCTAAAACAGATGGAAGATTTGAAAATAATAAGCGCTTAATATGATTAAATATATATGAATTTAAAGTAGTGAAAATAAGGAAACCTTAAATGGAATAATTTTTCTTAAACCTATTATTATTCACTATCTAAATGAACTAGACATAACTTTTCTCAAAATATTACTGAAAAGAAAATTAAAATTCATTTCAAGTATACTTCAAAGGGTTGATCATTATAAGACATTAAAAGTCAACATAAATTTATTTTTTTATTATAATATTAAAATATTAGAAAAAAACAGCAGAATTTTAATTTTTTTATTAAATTATTAAAAATAAATAAAATTTTTGATTGAAATTTCTATGAAAAAATATTTAAAAGTGATATATTGTAAGAGACCACAGCAAAATAAATAATATCAAATCATAAGTTTAAAATGAAAAAAAGAAACTTAAAACAGTACTAAATATGTATTTTAGTAAAAAATATGTTTAGTAAATTTTGTTACCACTCTAATAGAAAAGAAAATGTTAATTGCTAGAGCAAGAAAAGGAACAAAATATTAAATATGACTGCAATACGAGTTAAAAAGTTTTATAAGTCACTTTGTAACTGTCAATAATTTGAAATGTTTCAGATTTGGATGATAAAAATGGAATAAGTATTAGTAATTTAAAATTCTTGAAGCAAAATTTTCAAAAATGTCATATATTTCGAAAATAACATTTCATTTAATTATCAAGTCGGTTTTTTTCCCTTAAAAATAGGCCACTTTTCTTTCTATATTAATAAACTAAAGAAATAACTAAATTTTTAATCAATTTATTTAGATTTGAACATCCTCGAGTTCATATTTTATTATATTTTATATTATATAGATCAAAAATGTAACACGAGAGACTTTCTCCCTACGAAACTACATGGATAGGAATATGTTTCTGCTAAAGTGCAGAAATCAGTTAATTTGTATATTAACTAGGTATGAAAAATTATTCCATTTCTCAAACTACCTAGATAAATTAAATGTTATTTATTTATTTTTGAGACACCTAAAGAATGAAGTCAATACAATCAAACAACCCAACATCAGTTGACCAAAACAAAATAATTAATCAATTAAAAAAGTACAACACAAAGAATCAAACGGTTTAAAATATTATTACAATTAAAGAAAATGATTTTGCGAAACATAAACCACTCTATCCCTAAATGTTTAGAATAAATTGTTCTGGGATGGTTCAATGTTCAATCAAAATTCCTTACAGAAAGAAAATGAGAGAAGTAAACTTTTGAACTTTAACGATACGGAAACAACTAATATGGATATTACCTAGTTAAAATTGGAAAACTTTTGATTCCGCACTTAAACTGAGAAGATCAGTTAATCTGTAGATTATGTAAGAAATCTACACATTAAGATTAACTAAGTAATCTGTACATTAATGACTTGTGAGGTTTAATGGTAATTGATACATTGAGAACATAAATGTGATTCGGATTTTGGAATCCTCGGACATTTGCATTTAAAATTTATGTCATTCTTTGGTAAACTTTAATGTTATCTATCTATTTTTGTGACTTGGAATAGACGAAAAATCATTTTAATGTATTACACTAATTTTTACTTGTATTCAAAGTAGTTTCTTAAGTAATTATAGAATATAGAGTTGAAATTAAAACCAAATATACAAATGCATTCATATCTTTGCACATTACTTAAGTATTATAAAGTAGTAGTTTACAATATATTGATCAAACTATTATACATTCAATACTACATTATAAAATATACTACTTTAGTAATTACATTTGACGTCAAAATGCTTCTCTAGTAGATTTGAAAACACTACTCAAAATCAAAAGGAATAACGTAAACAAATTCTGAACTTAAATGAGAAACAGAGCAAAACTCATCCTACTTTAAAAGAATTTTTTCTCAAAAAAATAAATAAGTGGTGTTTGAAAAATGTATTTTTTTCTTTATATTTAAGAGAAAAACAAAATTATTAAATCAGAATTCTGCATTAAAATCTGTTAAAAAAAAGTAAAGTGCTGCAAAAAGCATATGAAAGGCAACTTCCCTTTTGAAAAGTTAAAAAAAAAGAGGAAATGAAAAATAGCAGTAGACCACACTAAAGCAAAAACCTTATAAAACGGTAATTTATAGACTGTAACGAAAGGAAATTCAAAACTTTTGACAGAGATAAAGTTATCGTTCGTTTCAGAAGACTGAGGAAAACATTCACAGCATTCAATAATGATAACTCACGAAGCTTCATACAAACGGGTGAAATATGAGAGCAGCGAGTGAAAGAGGCCTAAGAGCGTTCGATATCCTATCACCGTTCAAAAGAAAAAAAATTGAAAATATTGTGCCTAAAATATATTGATTTGTCATATATCTTAGGCAGTTTATAGTCACCTAGGCCATTCACAAAGGTGAAAGGCTCTAAGAGGATTTGTAACACTATTTTAGACAATTTACCTACTTAAAATGAATATCTAAGATTTTTAAAATTAAATTGTGAAAATCATCGAATAATAAAATTACTAAATTTGTTGTTTTTTGTGAATAATTTAACTTTAGAGCTAATCGTAGCAGCTGGATTAAAAATTATTTCTGACCAGGGATATTAAATAAGAATTTTAGTAAATACAAAATAATTCATAAATATGAATGAAGAAACTAATCTGGTAAGATTTTATAAATGACAATCAATCAAGCACCACATTTTTCTTTATTGTAATGAATGTAATAAATGCCATAAGCATTTCCTGCATTTTTGTTTAAAACAATGAAAGTTGATGCTCTACATCATATCGGCTTTATACCTCAGATTTTATGTCACGAAAAAAAAATCATTTGTGAGAGATTTAATCTTGTTTTAAAAGCTTCCTAAATACATTTACACCTTCCTGTTGTTTACAAAATGTACAAATTATTTTGCGACATAGACAATAAATTATTAGATAACACGTTAACAACAGCTATTTAGCCAGTAAAACTATGAGGCTATTCTGAGAAAGGTTTTAATAGTATTCATAATGAATATTTGGCTTTCAAACTGGTGGGTAAAAATTTATACTGACAATATACATTTTTCTGGCAAAACAACCCATTTTCTTAATATTTTTAGCGAAAATAAAAACAAAGAAAGTAATAATATGTTTTTCTAGAACAGTGTGTGTAATGGACAGAAACGATGTTTTAGTTAATGGTTTCAAATCCTTATTAACGAAAAAGAAACAGAATGCCATAAATTCAGGGAGATGATGTACGGGTCATGGATTAACTGTTTATAGGACGTATTTACTATTTTCGTAGAAAATCAATCTAAAAATCGAAGACCCAGTGTTCGATACAACACCATTATTCCTACGATGTGAGTACTATTTCAAGACGAAATAATTCTACCATAAATAATAAAAACGATATTCTTTCATGAATGATATTGTTCAGCGTAGCTAACCAATACATTACATCCAAATTATGGCAATGATAACTTATTTTCTGATTCACCAGACTTTAATAATATCACTGTATAAGAAAAATAGAGCTCATTGATATGTAACTCTTACATTAATCTGCACAAGTACTTACGCTAAAATTAAAATTAACAACATAACGTTAATTTAACGTTTTAAAATTACACTCTCTAGAAAAATTTGAACTCATATTCTAAATGTATAAGATAAGGCTGTATGTTTTAAGTTTAATATTTTATGCATCTGTAATAAAATTTAATGTGTGGATGAAAATTGAAGAAGTTTGACTTTCTTTGAATTTCCCAAATAGCATCCATAATACATATATTTTACGGCACATGTTATGCATCAAAATAGTGCGTAAATATCACTTTTTAATCACAAAAAGTGTCAGTTCATAAAACAAATACATATAATAATAATAATAAATACCTTAACATTCATCCACATCTATCCAAAGCAATTTTTTAAGCAAATTAATTTTTATTGCTATGATTTTTACGTATAAATGTTTTTAATAGCATCTCATTTCTTTGATATTTAATTTTTTTTTAAAAGATTTTACCTTTAGAGAGGGAGAATTTATGTTTTCTACAAATAAATAATAGAAAAGTTAATTTTATTGTATAAAAAGTAACTTTGGAACGAATTCATTAAAAAGAATCTCTACTCTGAAATGTAATTACAGTAGCATTTACTGTGTTGCTGCCTGAACTATAATTACAGTAGCAAACATTATTGAGTTCCTCACATGAAAAATGAAATGTTTGTATGTTTGTATTATTCCTCAGACTAAACAGTTAAATGTAATTTTTCTTAATGTAAAAATTCCAAAGCATATTAAAATAAAAGTATTACTTAAAATACAATTATATTAAAATAAAATTATATATACTTAACACTATATGTATATACACACACTACCGAATCTTTTCAAAGTAAAAAAAACAACATATTAAACATTTTGTTAAAGTTTTCATAGATAGAGGGTATAATTTAAAAAGGCTTGTGTGACTTTTTTTCAATTAATATTACTATTTATTCGAAAACATTTCTTTAAAAATTTTTATGTTTCTGCCTTTATAATAATTAAAATTTGTGATGTCTAAATATTTTTGAATTTCCTTTTCCTTTATTCAGAATCATGCAGAACATTTCCAGTCAATAAAAGCTGTAATCCTGATTTCATGAACTCAGTTTCCTCACCTGTATGCTTTAATTTTTGATAGCAGTATAATTTAAAGTAAACACAGCAAAAAATATCATAGTAAAATCTTAAAAATTGTTCCTGTAGTAAAACGGAAAATGAAAGCTGCGTAATGAAGATGAACATACATGAAACGTGCTTAAACTTTATTACGTTATACTACACTACTTATTTCAAAATTTTATTGCGTTACAGTTTATTTATTACTGTAAAGTGACGTTTATTACATCTAACATCATATGTTCCATGTAGTTTCGAAGGATTTAAAATATATCACACATGGCATTTGAAACGGGTAACCATCTTTTTTTTAATGATAATGATTTTCTAATGTTATTTTCTTATGAAGAATTTTGTTCAAGAAAATATAGAAAAATTCCATACATAGAAACTTTTTATATAAAAAGATTACTTTATATAGAAAAATTACTTCTCTCAAAATCACATTCATCTAAATCTGAAATTTTCAAATTTGATTTTTTAAGTAAATTAGAGAATTAAATGTAAAAATGATAATCATTTTTATCATGTATTACAGGCTTTTATATATAATAAATACTTATCACTTATTTACTAACATTTACATAACTAATTTGTAGTAACGAAGTCTATAATTATTAGTATCCAATATTATTTTCAAATATTGAGACTTTGAAGGAACAGCAAAATACCATTTTTTTTATTTATGAAGGAATAGGATGAGATTTTTCTTTTAATTCAGGACCCGGTGAATGTGTAAACGCTTTTTCCAGGCACGACTTTCCTAATGATGACATCTAAGTGTGTGTTCCTAATGATTTTTTATGTTGTTTCATGATAGAAATGATATTATTATTATGATATTTAATTAATTATTAAGAAGCTGGATTTTCCGTTCGGAGAAGAATTGTTAAAATCAGGATATCAAGAAATATTTTTTTTAAAAATAGTATAAACGTTCCTAATAAATACAGACTCATATGGTTTTACATTTCCTGTATTAAAGCTATTATTTCGATATGTTATTGAAAATTATTTTAATAATGTGAGTGATAAAAATTTATTAATTTTAAAATAATTTCAGGGTGTTTTATTTTTATTCCAAATTATTAATGCATTTATAGTAAAAAAAAAGAATTAAAATTAACGATGAAATACTTTATGACCACGTTCCCCCAAAAATAATATTGTATAATTTTAAAGCATTGGCTATTTTATAATATTTAATACAATGATTCCCAAAGTGGTCTATGACGACCTGCAAGGGGTCCTCGACAGCAAGAAAATAATTTGGGAGTCCATGAGGTGCAAATGGGGGCATACGACAGTTGTTCTCATTAAACCAGGTTTTAATTTTAAAGGAAGATTTAACCAAATGGAAACCAGATTTTACCTACTTAACTCATTTATTTACTAAATTTAATTAGCCTAATTTGCAGTTATGAGGCAGAATACATATTAAAACAAGGATCATCATTTTAGCGTTTCTTGCCAGAATTAAGCTAAAGGAGTATAATATTGGACATAGCGAATTTTCCTATTTTCTCAATTGGTCACAGACAATCTGCTAGGAAAATGATATTTTAAGCTTCGTTCAACATTTAAATGTCCTTTTTTTAGATTCTGAAACTTGAATTGAGAACGCATTTACTTGTTAATTACCACAGAAGGCAATGGATTTCTATGGTCACATAGAAGTAAAAAATGTCACATTACAAGAGGAACTGCCACAAATTTTGGCTTTAAAGAGACATAAATGTTATTTATTTTAAATTATGGAGTATTGGAAAAAGTTTTTAATTGCTTTTCCTAGTATGAAGGAGTTTCAGCGCGGTTGTCGGCTGGACACTACTAACCGAGGAAATTTTATGTTAAACCTTGCAAGATTGATGATGACAAATGTTAAAAATTTGTTATTGAAGCACAGATGCATCCCTATCATTATAAACGTTTGTTTTTTAATCAGTTATTTTATGTATAACTTGAATTTTAAATTAACTAACATGTGTTTCTTAAGTTTCACTGTTTCCCAACTTCACTATAGTTAGCTCTGCACAAGCTGTCATAAACACATTTAAGTTAATAAATTTGCAAAAACTCAATCTTACGTAAGCAGGGGTCTACCCAAAATTGAAAAACATGGCAAGGAGTCTATGAGACAAAAATTTTAGGAACCTCTGATTTAATATCTAAAGTTTAAACTAAAAATACTTATTTGAGTAAGATTTTTGAGAAAAATTTAGCAAAATATCTGTAAATTTTATACCTTCTAAGCACACATCACTAGACTTGGTAATAATTTATAAAACACAATAAATGCAACTAACTACCATACCTGCTCACTTTGTTGGAATTCTTTTCAATAAATTATATTTATTAGCAATCGGATTCCTAACAAGGCATAATCCTATTTCCTTTAATGTCCTATCATATTTTATTCCAACTGATGAGGTCTTCATTGTATTTTGATTGCATTCAAAAAAATCAAACTGTTTCTTCATATAATGTAGTAGTTTTTTTTTGCCATGAAACAAAGTTAATTAGAAAGTACATTTCACTTTCAGAAAAATAATTAAATACATTTTCAGAACTGTAAAAAATTATGTAATTATATTTTTGAAAAAATTTTCAGTGTCACGTTCGAAATGTAAAGGTCATATATCAACTCAAACTTCAATTAATTATTTATAAAGTAAATTATATTTTACATTTTTGCAGATTTGCAATAAGAGAAGGAACTATATATATATATATATATATAAATAATGAGTAAGAGGGATTTATAATGGTGTTATATCTGTTTCACTTTCAATGTATTATCGAAGGTTCTAATACAAGATATTACTGTTCCACTATTTTGGAAACAAATTTAAATATCTATTTTTAACTTTGTTATCAGTTTCAGAAACAATATTGCTTCAATGATATGGCTTAAATCTCACGTTAAAGATATAGATATTTATTTCATTTGTTGCATCTTAGTCTCAAAATGTATTACTATTTATCAGCCATTACTTTCTGAAGCATCATGCTTTACATTTATTTGTCATACATCTAAAAAAGAATATCAAATACATTAAACTTAAAGATAAAACAGGAATCGTATAAACAAACGCATTCATCAAACTTAAAGAAATCTTAATGAAACCGTTACTATTTATTTGGGAAATTAGAAGTCAATAGTAATAAATCTTATTTAAGGATTGTGAATTCACTTATGCATTTTACAAAATTAGGCGTAGTTTGAATTTTATGCGAGTACCTCTAACATTAGTTGTCCAGATTTTGTAACAAGGGAGCATTTCTTAAAAGTATCGGGCAAAAAGTAACCCTTATGCTTTTAAACATTTTAACCTGCATGATGCTCAAAGCTAAAGGCTAACGACAGGCGTAAAAATCTAGTCCTTAGCCGCGATGATGAATTTCGTGGATCTTGATCTGATGTTACTGTCGATCAGGTGGCATGAACAATAACAATAAACATTTTCTTAAAATTAATTTTAATTTAAATAAATGATTCCCTTTTCAAATTTTATAATTGTTCTGTAAAATGGAATGTATGTAATATGTAATTAAAAATTTCTAAAATTGTAAACGTAATCTACATTACTTAACTTGGTTAAATTCACGTCATTCAAAAGCTAGCTATGAGACCAAAACTCAATAATGATTGTGAAAATAGTCATTTGAGGTATTCCCAACGCTTAACTCGCATTTAAAAAATGAAATAAAGGTTAAATTGTTGGACCTCTACGACATTTTGTTACTTGAATTAAATATTTTTTTAATTGTAATCCTCATGAATTTGGTAAAAGTCTTAAATAAAAGAGGTCTTATTTTCATGCACGCAATGCTTATCTTATCTCTCTTCCAGTGGAAACAAAAACTCATAACAATGTTAAATTCATAAGAGTTTTTAATAAAATATAAGCATGGTGATTAATTTCGTTTCATCATTACTATTTAATATTTTTATGCGCTAAGTATTTCGAATATTTTGTGGAATACTTTGGAACACTTAAACATTTGTAAATGAATTAATTTCAGATCATTTTTATTACAAAGTTTTAAATGTTTTAAAAATGCAAAAAATTTATGAGAGTAACAATTATGTAGACACAATACAAATTCATGTTAGGAAATATCATGATTATAATCCATACTACCTTATGGTTTATAATTTGTCAATTCTTAAAATCTCATTATAAAGTAATAAAGAAAGTTTAAGAAAGTATACAATTAATTCAAAATTCCTATGGAAATAGCTATGAAAACTATCAAATGCGTATTTAAGTTTAATTCTATTTTTTTTATTCGACAACCTGAACAAGTACACCTTTAAAACACTACGGAAGGTATTTCAAAACTGCGAAGTAAAAAGCTGGTATTTCTTAAAGGTGAAATTTTTTTAAAAAAATTAAACATTTAAAATATTTTTAAAAACTACTCAATCATTGATTATTTGAAAGCAAATATATTTTTACTGTAGTGTATTACTTTTACAAAAGCACAAAATAACTGATATTTGTTTAGCAATGTAAAATATATTTAATCTATCAATAGCAGCAGTGATATTCTACGAAAGGAAATTCAATTCCATCGATCAGTGGGAAAAGTGAACATGTCTATTGTATAATCACGTCACTTTCCCGATAATATAACATTTTTTTCTTTTCATATTCAGGTATATAATATATCTGCAAAAAATGACACTCAGTAATTACAATATTTAAAATTTTCGAAAGTTATGACATTTTTAGATAATTGGTCTTAAAAATAATGTTTATGCGACTTACATTATTTTTAACATTTTCCATTAAAATAACTTATATAGTATTGTATGAAAGAAGCATGAAAAATTTATTTAAACAAAATAACTTTTTTTAATTCTGTGTACTAATTTAATCAAATTAATTTTATTATATTTAAACTGATTTTTTGTGAACTAGTGAATTTTTAAATTAATTATATGTCTTTATTCAATAAGGTATTTCTCCATGCTCAAATTTTCCAATCATTATTAAAAGGATATGTAAGACTTGTTTTATTAAGAATAATATAAACATTTAAGCATTTTGCTGTACATATTCTTCAGAATTTTAATTTAGTAATTAACTTTGTAATTTATTTTTTAAATTAAGAATAATTTAAAAGGTAATATATATCAAGAATTTTTTCTATTAACTACTGTTATTATGATGATTTCCCAAACATAAAACGATTTAAGAATAAGCAACAAAACAAATCAAGAAGTTCAAAATTATGATTTTCTAAAGCTGCAAGAAGGTACATAACAATTGTTTATACTTCTAATAACGTTACACAGAACTTGTTAAATATAAGATTATCTATTGATGAAAAATATAAAACAATTGTCTATCATTATCTGTAAACATAAAAGCAGGTAAGAGGCATAAATAAGGCTTCAGCTTCTTCCATATCAATTCGCAATGGGATTCAGATGTAAATCCTATTAATGATTTTTTAAACTAAATTTTTACAATAAATTAAATATTTTATCATTTTTAAATATTTTTTACGTTGCATATTTTGTTTAAAAATTTTACCTTTTTTGGAAAGAGCTTTTGCTCAACATATAAGACTCTAATACTTTTCTATTTAAAACTTTTACTTCAAAAGATAAATTCATCTTTAATTAAAGTGTCTTTTTGCTATTGATTAAAAGGAAACATTCCTTTGAAGAGACAATTTCTTCTCCAAAATGATATTTCCTTTAAAATAATGTGCTGTATTTTTCTGCGTGAAAGTATCGACAGGTAACAAATACATTGAGGTGACATTTGCCTACATTAGATGTTTTATTAAAAGTAACAATTGTAAATCAGTTTTAAGTTTAAGAAATCTATTTTAAGAAATCGATTGTTTTAATTTGAATTATATTGAAACATCATTAAAAATTTGATCGGAACAAAAATGAAAATAAATAAAAAAAAGCTAAAGATAAGTGATATTTATTGCAAATGGAGAGAAAGCAAAGAGGTGAGATTTTACTCAGAAATAACAACAAATGATTCTGATTTAAATATGTGATGTCTATTTTTCTCTCACTGTATTTTTATTATTTCTTAACTTATTTAAAGATTGTACCTATTTATAAAATAAATTATTTTTACTATGGAATTATCCTTGAATATTTAAGAAATAATCTAAAAATTTTCCAATTTTAATCAAATATATATAAGAAAATATTACCTCATCTTAAAACAATTTTAAATCCTTTCATTTTCTTTTTAAAAATAATCCTCACATGTAACAAAAACCTACTAACCAAAATAGTAAGGACCCTTACCATGCAAACCGAGGATAAAAACAATAATCCAGTGTCCGAACTGGAAGTTACCGGATGCTCCGAAGTTTATCCGGCACATTTTGGCGCTATTTTCCAGTGAATTTTGCAGCACAGGTCTTTTCCCAGTTGCCGGACCGGCCGACTCTCAGAAACTGAAAAGCAGGAACAACCACGTGGTTACTTTACGCACTCGCTAGAGAGCGCGGAAGTTGCCGGGTTTCGATTTTTCAGCATTTCTTAGAGAAGGCTTTTACCGTGTTTAGGAACCTTCCATGAGGGTCCTGGATACTTGAGATGAGAACCCAACTTCTATTAGCTTATATTCAAAGAAATAGTTTGGTCGATAAGAGAAGTAGTTTCCTTCTTTGAATTGGGAGAATTTATTTATTTTTTTTACTTCCGAATACTTTCAGAAGTTTGAAGAGCTTGGAAATCCTAGTTTCTTCTAAAATACCAAGATATTTCTTTTTTTTTAAGAATAAGTTGCACCGGTATCTATTCATAAAATATGACGAATTGAAAATTTTAAACGAGTCGTACTTTTTGTTAACATTAAAAAAATAAATAAGAGTAGCATTTTTAGTGTTTTAGTTTGGACAGCTTTGACATTTTGAAATACTAACTTACTTTTTATTTTCATTTTTTTTAAACATCAAACATTTGATTTTTTTATATGTAAAATGTGTTCAACGCATTGATGTTCGTATTTTTAATGTATATATATATATATATAGTACAATTTTTCCATAATATTGGCACTACATAGATATTTAATGTTAAATTATGACCTAAGCTAATTTTGTTTCCTAGAACCTGGAAAGAAATATGTTCATAGATTTATGAACACTTAAATTAGACTTAATTTCATTTTATATTAAAATGAACAATATATCAGATTTAAAATGATGTTTCTTTATATTTAAATTATTTGCCTACCATCCAGATACGTCTGTAATTCTCAGCAATTCAAATTGTTTGAAAATTTCTCCTTAAAAATTAGTTTTACATAATTATTTTTAAAAATGTAATAGATTTGTAAAAAACCATATCAACAATTTTTTCTTAGTTCCATAAAAAATTTTGCTTAGTTCTGAAATGAAAATCAAAACTACTTTCAAGCATTTGGTTTATATTCTTGATTAAAAGAGAAGAGTTAAGCTAATTATATGTATATAATTCATGCTAATTAATATTAACAAGAATAATGATAATTAAACTTCTTAGATTACAAAATTCATCAATAGGAGATTTTCAATTAGTAATTCAAAAAGCAATAGAATATCGTTTTTTAAAAAGCTCTAATTATTAATTAGTTGCATATATATAAATGTATTTACTGTACATAAAATTAAAATTTCTATGAATGATAAGTTTGGATAAAATTGCTGGAGGCTAGATTATATTAATATCTTTTATTTACTTTTAAATATAATGAATGTAAATATCTTTAAATTTTTGTGGAATAACTAATTATTAGAATTGTACGTGCAATGGAGTGTTTTTAATTAAACAAAGACTTGATTCAATACAAAATACACTTAATAATCCCAGAAAGGAGTACCAGGACACATTTATTTTCTTCCTTTGTTTTAGTGTACATAATTATCTAGACTTATAATGAAAAGAGAAATAATGTGATTTAAAATTTAAGTTAAATATATGAAAGACTTAATTTTATAATTCATTTCATATACATTATAATATATGAAATTAGTAGTATAAAAGAAAATTAATAAGTAAGTTTATATTTTTCGCGTAAACATAAAAAGGTATTAAAAATAGTGTTTTATTCTCAAGACGATCACTTACCTGTAAGTAAAACAACACAATATTAATTCCCCTTAGTCAATGCATAAAAAATAATGCAAAAAAACTCTTTTTTTAAATTATTGCTCATTGAAAAAGGTTCATCACAAAGGGAGTATCTGTAGAAGATGAAATAATTAGTATCAATTAGAGAAACCGGCTGTATATCGTTAGACCGTAAATAAATACATTTTTCATAATTTAAAAAAAATGTTTTCCCAGAAGAGAACTCGAAATACATTTCCTCGTGTACTTTAATTTTTTCCTCAGAAATTACATTTTATCAAGACATTTTACTGTTCTGCACATACACGGGTGTCAAGTTAATCATAAATCGTAAAATGCGAAAACATGGGTAAATATTCGTAAAATTATTCCAAATTTCTTGCGGATATTAATTGGGTGAAGAAAAGAAACATTGGGTTTATGCAAAACTTTCAGTTAGCCACGTCCTGCGCGAAACACTGGCACATGTCAGACGCGCGAAACCGATTCACGCAACATGACAGTTCAGACAATTTTCGTGCCACTGCTGTGCGAAGAACGTTGTAAACCCTCAAACAAAGGTGAATGATGGCACAAAAGACGCCAGTAGTTATGTTACGAAGGAAGAATCGTTGGAATGCTGGAATCTCAAGATCACAAACCGAATGTCTCAATTCTGAATATGGACCAGTCTGGCGATCTCAAGACTGTTAGAGGTTTCAAAGAACGGGAGATGTTACCCAACAACCAGTATCAGGTCGACCAAGAGTCGTAACCCCTCACCAAGACCGATATCTGGTAATAAGTGTGCGACGTCAGAGGGACAGGACTGCCAGAGCACTGGGTTCGGCGCTCACAGTCGCCACAGAATACGAATTTCAAGACAGTTTACAGGAGACTCAACCATGCTGGCCTGTATGCCAGAAGACAAGCAATTTGCATTTCCCTCACGTCTGCGCATAAACGTGCTCGTTTGAACTGGAGTTTGAAACATCAACATTGGAGTGTGGGAGAGTGGGCCAATGTGATGCTCAGTGGCGAGTCCCGGTTTAGTCTGAGTAGTAATTCTCGGTGGGTAACGATACGGAGAGAATGTGGAACACGTTTTGAACCAAGAAACATAACGGAAAGACATCATTTTCCATCAAGGGGAGTAATGGTATGGGCAGGCATCATGATGGATGGCCGCACAGATCTCCATTTCTTTGACACGGGCTCTGTGACTGCTCAAAGATACAGAGACGAAGTTTTTGATCCTTATGTTCGCTTGTTTCGAGGTGCTGTCGATCCTGACTTCATATTCACGGATGATAATGCGCCATGTCACCAAGCGGTCCTGATTGATGGCTTCCTTGAAACGGAAAACATCCAGCGCATGTCGTGGCCTGCGAACTCCCCTGATTTAAATCCTATCGAGCATGTATGGGATATGCTCGGGAGACAAATTGCAGCCCTTTCGCAACCACCAAGCTCCGTTACAGAACAGAAGAGAGCTCTCCAAGAAGCTTGGAACCGTTTGAGCCCACAACTCATTCATCATCTCATAGCAAGTATGGTAAAACGCTGTGCAGCGTGCCTGGATGTCAGAGGTGACCACATGCCTTATTAAACTGCAGCATCAGTATTTTGTTTAATGTTTTCTTTCATTTTTGCTTTAAAGTGTGAATCCTTGCTATGCTCAGTTTTCTTTCAATCTGCTACTTTGGATAATAAAATTAATTATCATCATTCTTTTGATTTGCTTCCTTATTTTATAACCATTTTACACTCGCATATCACGTTTCAATCCATTCTGAATTCAATTCCTTCTTTATCCACATACTTATCAATTGTGCCTAACTTTTGGACACCTGTGTAAGTAGCTAATCATTGGCTATCTCAACTATATCTTCTCACAGTTAAATTCAAAAATTATTTTTTTCAGCAGAAAGTAAATAATAATTATGGCAATCATAAAAAAAATGATCAATATTGACACAAAGTAGTGAAATTCTTTAGTGACAAAGGAAGTAAAATATAAGTTGAAATATACAAATGATTGTAAACATTCATTTTATTGTTTTAAATTGCAGATTATTCTGCACATGCTTTTAAAGAAATTATAGAGTTATATTATTACCTTGTATGCTCATCTTCTCTTCATAGATTAAAATAGCTGAAACAAAGTAAATGTTTTGCATTTAAGTCAGTGTTAATTTAGTTCTTAAGAACAATTTTTTTAAAAGCAGAAACAAAGTTTTGTATATATGTTTCAAATACAGCCGACTCTCGATAATTCGAAGTTGGAGAAACCAATAAAAAATTTCGAATTATCAAAAGCCCAGAAAAAATTCCCCAAAATATACGAAGAGAACTGTTTTCTAACACATTTAAATTTGAAAATATATAATAAAACAACAATTGTACATATGTATAGAATTATCTTAAATTATTTTTAAAGTACATATTAGACAGCATAAATATTTTACAGAAGTTACAAGTCCTGTACTAAAAGAATACATTCAATGCAGTCACTCACAATCATACGCATTTCTTCTTCACAACAGTGGGTCTTCCTTTCTGAACACATGTGTAGCAAGGGCACGTGTTAAACAAAATATATGGATTGCTGACAACAGGTGAGGTTACTCTATTGTCCACTTAATTGACCACATATAGTTATGAAAGAGGCTACGTTACAAGGGAGACACGCAGAGACAACACAACACAATACGTGCAAGCTTCAACTTGTTTGCTACAGGACTCTACAAGATAATGAGTGTTTGAATTATCGAGAGTTTTATAAGATAACATCGAATTATCTCGTGTTATAGTTTGGCCAACCACATATTTTATTTCTAAATATTGAGTGTAACAAAACGTATTGTTTTAGTTCAAAATATCAAGAGTTTTTCTAGGGACTGAACATATACTTCGAATTATCGAGGGGTTCGTATTATCGAAGATTTGAATGATCGAGAAACGACTGTATCTATTATTCTCATAATAACTGAAGAAAACGTTGTATTAAAATTAATTTATGTGTATATTTGATTTAAGTTTCTTCTTATTCCGCTAAGAAATTATGTTTGTCAGGTAATTAATTTCAACAAGTTTTGCTAATTATTAAGGATAATGGAAGCAAAATGTAATATTAAGACATCCAAATGATAGTTAATATTTAATTTGGTACTTTAAATAACAGATTAATCTACACATATAAATTGTAGTGCTATATTATGAGATTTATGCTTATTTTTCCATCATACATTAAAATGCAAAAAATAAAGAAGATATTTTGTTTTTAAGTCAATATTGTGATTTGCTTCTTAAATATAAAGGTTTTAGCAGAAACAAAATTGTGTTCATATATTTTCAAAATATGTATTATTATCATATTAAACATCGTATTAAAACTAATCACTGTGTTTAATTGATTTATAAGTCTTTTCTAATTTCTCAAAAAATGAGTTTTTTATCAAGATATTATATTTCGACAAACTTTAATAGAAATATTGAAAAATTATAAAATCTAAAAATAATTGTAGTATTTTAATCAGTAAATTTTGTGTTTTCTATGCTAGCAATTCTTTTAATTATGTAGGTATTAAAATTAATTTTGATTTTCTAAGAAATATATGATTTCCAATTGAAGGCGAAGAAATATATTTATTGCCGAATCATGATTCTTTTCACTTTTTCTCTTGATAGCTATAAATCATTCCTTGAAAAAATACAAAATTCCGAAACTTTTTTTCTTTCAAAATAGTGAAATATACAAGATGTTCAAGAGGTAAAAAGACGAGACTGGGCAAAATGAAAAACGTAAGACTTGTTCAATCGAGGAAAAAAAAGGTTTTTGTGAAAAAGGGCTTTTTTTATTCGAAAAGACATTTACCTTTAAGAAGCTCTTTTTTTACCTTAAGTATCACCAACAAGAGTTTTTTCATCAAAATTGCTATGAGAATATTTTATGATACAAACGAGAACTATATATCTGAATCACAAAATGCTTAGAATTAGTGAAATTATATTAGTGAAATTTATATATATATATATAAAGTTTACAAAATAAACTCCACATTACCTTATGATAAAAAATATTTTACTAAAAACCATTCAATTTTTAAAACTACCATTTACGGTTTACACAAATGAAATAAATTTAATGAATTTGTAAGAACAAGCTAAGTGCATTAATTTCTACTTTGACAGCACTTAAATTTCTTCATTATCATTGAAATAAACTAATAATGGTAGGTATATTAATATTTCCCTTATAATTCAGAAGTGAACAAAAAAAAATTTATTTTTTAATTCAAAAAGTAGTTTTATAAAAAGGTTTTGTCTCTTTTATTTTGTTCATTTATCTCATTCAATTAGCAATGATCTTCAAATGACAACAAGTAGGTATATCTCTTGATATCTCTATTTTCCCATTTTATCTTGCTATTGTGCTTTGAGAAATATAATTTCCAAGGGAAATTAAAGCTCATCTGCTCCACAATATTTCAATGCTCATTCCACAATGGTTTTAAGTGCATCAAAGATGAAACCATCGGTTGACCATGGTCAAGTAGTCAAGACTCAGTCTCGAGGCTCGCGTGCCATGAGTTCGAACCTAGTAACGCTGAAAGCGCGTCATGTGGTGGGGCCCCAATGTATTTTAAATCTGACGAGATTCAAACGTCTTCCTGTTGGTGTGGTGTGGAAATAAGGAGATAGTTACCTTTAAAGAGCACCGGTTCGAGTGACATCCTCGTCACTTGACTAGGGTTCAGAATTAAAAGTTTGTTTAACAATAGATCCCATGCAGCTTAACAGTGCGACTTAAATGTCTACTCACACTCACTGACACATCGGCTCAATAAGGATTTCTCTAGCAGTGGAGCTAAAATCATTTCAGTATCTGTATCGGGGATCTAGATAAAATTCGAAATCATAGAAACGTTGTTTTAGATGACAAGTCTATGTTTTTGCCTCATTTTAAAAAATACACCATGATACTGAATATTTTGGATTTCAACGATATTCAAAAGAGAAACTACAAAACGTTAAACTCTATCTAATACTCGATAAAAACATTAGCATTCACAGCTTGATGCCAAGACCCAGCATTGTAAAACTGGAAATATTGGATCGTGTCTTGGCAAAACACTTTCAGGGACATGATCACACATATATGATCACGCGTTTCTACCTCCACAACCCATGGTATCATATATGTGATTACGCTTTTCCTGCTCTCAGGTCCATGGTCACACCAGTATGGTTTGAGTATTAATTTTTGCAAACACATACACTAGACGGTGGTTAAAGTTCGTTTTTTTTCGAATTATGTTTCACAAAACTTTGAACTTCAATGTGTGATTTCGTCTTCGAGCTGTTTTTTTTTAATATAGATCAGGGATATTTATGAATTTAAACGACTGCATACGTTTACCTCTTTCGAGAGAATTGGGTAGTTAAAGTTTCGTGATTTATTGTGCTCTTGATTTCGGTTTATATTTTTAATAAGTTGAAAGCCTATTAGTTAATTGGGTCTTAGACATTAATGATAACAGTTTCAATAGTTATTTATTTTTTGCTTATTTTTATTTTGTTTCGTATTACAACATTAGTTTTTATTTTCAAGATCATTTAAAAAAAGCAGATATTCAAAAAATAAACGCAATGAATCATTTTTTAAGAAAAATAATCGTTTGTTCTTACTGATTCATTTTTAATTCAGCAAGAACAAATGATTATTTTTCGTTGCTATCGCAACCAGAGTTGTCATAACCATAAAAACAGAAAAAGCATAATACTAATTTGATGCTAAGAAAGCTGTAAAGATTAATTAAAAATCAAAAAAAGTTATATTAGCTGTTATTGAAAAGAGTTTTTTTCAGTCCATGCCTAAACTAGTCCGAGAAAGTAAATTTACCATTTGGACTTACCAAGTAGTATTTTGTAAGTTTTGCGTCTATTTTACTTTAATCATCGTGGCGAAAAGATTATTTTTTATATTAAAAGTGAAAACATTTTATTTAAAATTCAAAATTGTTCTTTTTTTTTTAAATATAGCGAAATTTTTGTACTATAAATTTAGATATTATCAATGATATTAAATTGTAAGTTTTAGTGCATTTGATTGCATTAAAGATTTTATATGAATTTTTAAATGAAACTAGGTTTAACAGTGAAATTCGCCCGGTCCCATGAGTGCGTATACGCTCGGAACGTGGGGGTTTGGGAAAAAGTTTCTATCTTTTTTCGCTGGTTCTGGAAGGTTAAAACAAAACAATCCTTTCTGTAAATTAGATTATAAATTATATTTTACCTCCAATTTTCAGAATTTTTATATGAAATAATATGAAATTTGGATGAAAAAATCGGCTGCTTTGTCCTCTCCGTCTATTAAATGTGACTGGAAACAATGATACTATCCACCAATAGTCCTCCTGAGACTTCATTTGAAAGATATCTTCGAGTCGAGTTTGCATAAAGTAGTCACGGTTACCCAAATAACACTCGTAGCGAATGCTTAGTCGGCGTTGTTGAGTCACGTATTCAAAACCTAGTTCCACAGAAGACCAGCCGTGAAGAGAGGGTGACATAGGTTAAAGCTCTCGAGTTTGAATGTCCCCCATATTGCGTGGAGTGGAATAAATTTTTGTGAGGGGGTGCCATCTGCGGTGTTCGTTCTCGTCACGTGGTTCAAAATTACGAGGCTCGTCGCCAACAACGCCCTTGTTACTTTAGAACAGGGATGGCTAACTAGTGACACGCGTGCCATTGATGGCACGCGACACAATATTTTGGGCAGGCCAGCTATCAAAATGGTATGTATTTTATTTCAAAATAACGTTCACTATAAAGTATTACGAACAAACGCATCTAACAAACCGATTACTTCCAATTCCTTAAACTCGTTGGTTATTGCCTTGTCTCCGCTAAGCCGTGGACTACAATTGCTTATGATGCAAAATTTGTCTATGCATAGCATAGCCAATTTCATTGATACAACTATTTTACAGTTTATTTGTGTTATATTTACGATTTTTAACTGTTATTTAACATGGGTAGTTCAGCAAAGGAACAAAAAGGGCAAAATAGTAAGTGTAGCAAAGAATTTCATATTAGCTTAATATTAAAATATGGCATTATTAGTGAAGGTGACAAAACGGTGTATGTTTTATGTTCTAAAATACTGCTATGTCGAACATTGTTTGTAAAACGGCATTTTGAAGCAAATAACAATTCCTCTTGTCAAAAAAATGAACAATCGCAAAAATAATTAACTGTTTGTGAAATCAGTTTGGTAGATAACTCCGATTCAGCATGTATTATACTAAAAGTAACACATTACAATCTTAATATAAGGTATTTGTCATCCAGTCTGCAACAACAGAAGTCACACTAATGTTTACTTTAATTTGAATTACACGTATAACTAAAGAATTTACAGCTATACAGTACAAAAGGTATATTTTCGTAGTAAATAGAGAGTTTTGTTTTGTTAGTATTAAGTTATATTATTTTTCCAATAATCCAAAGTAAAAGTTATTTGACGGCACGTCTATACCTCCTTAAGCATTTATTTAGAAAAAATGGCACGTTGATCTATAAAGGTTCGCCACCCCTGCTTTAGAGTGTGACTTAAATTAAAATCAAGTTAAAGTCAGTTTACCTTATAAATATTTTTATACCGGGGGCTAATGCACTTACGGTATTTTTGGATTTAAAGTGTTCACATCTGCGTTATTGAGATGCAAAGAAAGGAACTCCAATTCAAGTTTCTCGATCTTGTCTTTTGTCGAAGCTTCAATATTGCAAAACGTATTAGTTGTGGGCATCTGTTATCAAGCAGCATAGAAGCAAATGAAAATCAAAGTTTTAACAAAAAAGGTTAAATGATGTTTTAGCGTCAAATTCAAAGTTCAGAAATCCTTTGAAATGCATTTTTTGAAAAACATTAACTTTTTAAAAAATTATAAGAAAATATTATGTTTTAATTTTTTAATTAAAATGCTTTTTTACTTTTTTTTTTAATTCTGAGATAAAAATAATTATTTAAAAGCTCGTTTTTTTAATATTTCAATTAAGTATAAATTATGCCTGAGCGAATTTTTTTAAAAAATAAATAAACACATTTCAAATTAAATTTTATTAATGTACCTTTGTTTGTTTTGTTAGAATATGCATTTTGGAAGGTAAAGAGAATATCTTTACAATCTTATGTAAATAAAGTTTTCTTCGTTCTAAAAATTTAAACAACATTAATCATTTTCAAACAAAGTATCGAATGCTTTCCACAAACAATACTAATCGATTGATAATAAATGATCAGAGCCCTTTCTTTCAAGTAAAAAAAAATTGATTTTTAATGTTCAGGATATATTGAGTGTATGACTGTTGTGTATCAACGTTCCAGTGTGTTATAGATTCCCTTTTCTTAAGGATTGTTTTTTGTCAATTTAAAGTATAAGTTGAGATAGTAATGATACGTACTTATTTAAGTTTCGTAAAATTACTTTTTTAAAAAATATATTTAAAATGAAATGTGAATAAACAGAAAAAAATACTTTATACACATCAAAGCATGTTAAAATAAAAATTATTAGTGAATCCTTATGTTTTCGTTTCTTGAAATGAAAGTCGTTGTATAAATTTCCATTTTATTAACCAAAGACAATTAATAAACTTATTAAAGTGAAAAAAATTAAATTAACATAATTTTTCAACATATGAACTAGTAAAATTAACATTTATATAACTCAATAATTATAATAATTATTAACCAATATCTGAGAGTTTAATCAATTCTTTGTTATAATATATTAGCTATTCACCTATAATATATTAGCTAATCAATCACTGTAAATTATTTTTAATCATACCCTTTCCACTCAAACCTCATATTGTTAACCCATTTATGTGTATGATTTATTTTCTTAAAATATAGTATTATTAATTAGATAAGCAAATTAATCATCTATATAGTGTGAGTCTTTTATTAATGAAAACATACCATATCTATCTAAAGAAAGAATTCTTCATATTACACAACTTCAGATAAAAACAAGCGGCCATTTCTTGGTATAGTTTTTCTCGAAATATTGAAATATTAAAGCTTCTCCTCAATACTTTTTGGATTAAAAAAGTTTTCTGTTTTGAATTTGACAGAAAATATAAATCGTTTTTCTTCCGCATCAGTTATTCCAGTTTATAGCTGAACTGCAAGAAAGATTTAAATTTTATTTTCTTGAATCTTCAATTTTTACTTACCGTAATTGTTTTTCATTCTTGATGTTATGCAGCAAGGTTTTAAAACATTTTAGAAGAGCTTGAAAGCCATAGCGTAATAAAGCTACTTCCAAATATTGAACAATAAACTAACAGAAAAAATATACTATATATATATATAGAGAGAGAGAGAGAAAGAGAGAGCACTTTATACTGTAATAGTTTTAATTTTCTACATTGAGTAAATGCTATAGTGATTTTTTCCTTGTTATAATATTATTTAATAATAGCATCAGTATGTTTAGTTTAATCTTCTAATTGTAACATATTCATAGTCATATTTTCTTTCCTACAGCCCTGTAGTATAGGCAAATTACAGCTGAAGGTTGCTGACCACGAAACAATGTTTGAACATACAAACTTAAGTAGTTTCGAATGGCGAAGAGTTTGCTATTGTACTACAGTGGCTATATATTTCTTACTTGTGCTGTCTAATTGTACTTCTAGTTATTTAGTATATGTATATACTAAATAGATAGAAGTACAATTATACAGTATAAAGGTATATAAATATTTACGCCACATTAGTTACAAGAAAATTAAATAAATATTCCTTTTCAGCATCTTTGAACCATTTTATATTTTCACATTTTCGTCTAGCATCAAAAAGTAGTCAAAACTATAAACTTCATGATAGGTTTCAAAAACTTAAAAAAACATATTTATATATATTGCAAATAACTTACATGTAATAATGAGCCAATTTTTCAAATAACTAAATATCAAAATTTTGTCTTACAGGTGTAAATCATAAGGCACAACCTCAAAGAAAATTATTTCAGAAAAATCACTGCTAACTAAATTCCTTAATTATCAAAAATTTCGAAGCTCATTGACGAATAAAATCTGTGTATACATGTAGTATAAGCAAATAAATATTATGAATGGGATAGTTTGAGGAAATTAATTTTTATGAAATTGATTAACTTTAGATTTAGAAAAAACTTGCAATAATTATTAAAAGAAATGTTCTTGCTCTTGCATTTAATATTCATAATTTTAAAAAAAACAGTTGTTTGTATATCATATTTCAACAAAAAATTATACTATGTTTGAAAAGTTTAAATTTCTTAAAATTACATGATAATTATTAAAATGCAGAATACAGATAGTATTTGTTTTTTTTTTTGAGAAAATGAATTTAGTGTAAAAAAATGAACTTTTATTTCTTATATGTGTCAATGATTGTTTGCGGGAGTTTTCCTTTTCTTCAATAAATAAAGTAATTTTAATCAGTTAAATAGTGTATATACATAGAGAAAATTTATAAATTTATATCTATTGCAGGTATTGTTTTATATTTTTAAAGAAAAAGTTGTGATATATTACACAAAATTTTTATTTCTCATCAATAATACTTGATTTTTTTAAAGTGTAAGTAAATTGATAAAATGTAATACATTCAGCTTTTTATTGAATAATTCTACAACAGAACAAATAAATTAAAAGTAAAAAAACTTTTTTAAGAACAAGCTTTTATTTAAACGCTCTAAAAATAACAAAATAAACTTTTCCTTTAAACTTTTTTTACTATCAACTTATAACGTCATTACACAATTTATATGATATAAAAGCTTGTCGCAATATTTAAGTACTCGTATTTACTTAGTTTGAATTTTTAAATTAAAATTATTGAGTCAAGTTATTTATTTTACTTGTTTATCTACACAGGTAAATCTCGCGACAAGCTTTTATATCATATAAATTGTGTAATGACGTTATAAGTTGATAGTAAAAAAAGTTTTAAAGGAAAAGTTTATTTTGTTATTTTTAGAGCTTTTAAATAAAAGCTTGTTCTTAAAAAAGTTTTTTACTTTTAATTTATTTTTTTACTTTTTAGTTATCGCTGGACAGGTTTCTCAGCCTGTTCAACTCATTCAACGCTGGTTCACCATCCCTGATTTAGCTGAATCAATTCTCGCAAAAAGGGTATTAGACGAAAAGCACATTTTTTTTAAATCCGTAATTTTGTCAATCTTCGTGCAGATCTTGGGTAATATTGTTCTACACAGGAAAAAAAGGTTTCGTAAAATTTTCTTAATAAATGACGAAGTTATTAAATGTTTAATCAAAATTTTGACTATTTTTTGAAAAATCTTAAGAATATATTATTTATTTGAATATTTTGAAGGTAAGGGATATATTTCTCTAACATATTAGAAGAAAATCTAGTTATTTATTAAAAAACTTCAAAAGTCATTTAAATATTTGTATTAATCAATAAAATGCTTAAAATTCAAAACGCATGTTGTAATCAAAAAGAAAGTTTTATCAACTAATGATAATATTTTGCTGGACATTGGATATCTTCTACATAAAAATCTATTTTTTTATTTGCTCAGGTCATCTTTAGAAACTTGATTTTGAAAAAATCAATAATTAAATTCAAATAAAATTAACAGATTCTATTTGTAATTAAATTTAAGGACACATGTCGTAGTGTGTGTTTAGATTACTGGTGATAAAATGAGGTATATTTAAATTACTTGTAGGCTAAAAATTAGAAATTTCTTTAAAAAATTCCTTCATTTTATTATAAAATTATTTTTTTTAATCGAAAATATATTGCATTTCTAGATAATATTTTTCTCTTATTGTTTTCCTAGCGGATTCCTTTTGATGGGTAAGATACATAAAAAAATGATCTTTCCGATTCTGTAATTATTTTTTGTCTGAGTTTCATAGATTAAAGTTAGATAAATTATTTAAAGAGTTTCTTCAATACTCCATCTCAGTTTAACTTGGCAGCGTTGAGAAAGGTATACAATGTTCCAATCTACTTGAAAAATAGCTCTACTTTTTTGTTTTGAATTTAAATCCAAGAAAATAGATAGAAATTTGTAAAAAAATTGCATACGTTGTAGAAATTAGATTATTTTTACGTTGTAGAAATGTAATTATTTTTCAGACAAAGTTAATTAATACAGTCAATAGCGCAACGTTATGAAATTCCAGTTTGGCTAAAACCGATTTTCGACGCCACTTTTGTCATTGTTGTAACAATAAAATTATTACAACAATGCAGATATATCCAAGTTGGCGCCAAAACTAGTTTAACGTTTTTAATTAATATCTTTTTAATTAATTGCAATATCGGAATATAAATGGTCAAAACTGCATTGTCATCCAAACTAAACGTGTATACAAAATTTCAGCTCAATGGGAGGAAGATATCAGCTTCAAAATTGAGTTGCAAGATTCCACCCGAACAAATTACATACAACATACATACATACATACATACATACATACATACATACATGTAAGTTAAATAAAAGCTTGTAAAAAGTATAAGAATACGTGCTATTTGTAATACTTGAAATGTTTGCAATTGGTATTTAAAATATTACGCATATATGTGTAACAATATATGTGTAAAATTATGTATGTGTAACAATTTTTATGTTCATGTTATGTTTTTAAAACATAATTATATATGTGTAACAATTTTTTCACATTATTTTTTTGTATTCACCAGTACTATTTTTTTTAAGGAATTTAAGGCAATATGGTACCCTAAAAATCGTCAAACAATCGATTTTTTTATTGGGTTATATGATACTTTTAATTCTTCTAAATGTGTCTGCAAAATTTCAGAGCTGTAGCTGTATTTTTTTATTGAGTTATTTATCCATTTTTGCTGCATGACTGTAGACTAAACAAAGCTGCCACGCCTACTTTTCAGATCGTCTGCTAGAAAAGAGCCTGATAAATAATGAACAATTTTTTTTTATTCCATGCTGATTAGTGTTTAAACTGAAATGAAATCATTGCTTTGTTTTGATTATACAAGAGTTATTCTACTGCGTTTTCTGTGAAGTTTTGTTCCTGCAAATTTAGTTATATTTTTGTACTCTTTGTTCTAAAGAGAAAGAAAAGTCTCTTTACAAGAAATTTAGCGTTTTGAAATATTTTCATTTAAAAATTTAATTTGATTTCTCCGAAAAGTTTAAAAGTGTAACATGCCTAGGCCTAAAAGACATACTAAATCTGCCACAATGAAAGCTTCGAAGAGGTGGTTTCCAGACGCTAAGACAAGTTAAAAAGTTTCTCAAAACACTAACTTGAGGTGTGCAAAACTTGAAGAAGAATGCAAGAGTTTTTTTCGTTTGGATGAAAAATACGTATACTGGTAAACCCATATCTACAACATACGTCATTATTGATAAAAATGCATTAATGATTTTTTTTAAAAATACTCTATGTAATACTTGCAGAAATGCTTCTTTGCGAGTAAATTTTGGAAGAGCCTATGGATTTTGTGAAAATATTCAGTGTGTGTGTGTGATTCTTGCGCTGATATTACTAATGAAATGAAAACTTCTGAGCAGATTTGTAATGAAAAAAAATGGACTAAATCAGCCCTACGATATTAATTTTGCGAGCTACACAAGCATTTTTGAGTTTCGGACGTGGATATCAAGCTCTTGAAAAGTTCTGCATGTTTATGAATATGCATTTAATGTCCAGCAGAACTTTTAACACTTACAAAAAGATGTTGCATTCTTCATTTGTGAAAGCATCCGGGAAACATTTCCATCACATCAGAAGTGAAATTAAGAAAGCATACAATGCAGAAATAAGTGGTGTAACCAATATTGCTGTTTCCTTTGATGGTACTTGGTTGACCAGGGGGCATGCATCTCAGATTGGAGTTGGCTGTTTCATAGACATGCTGACTGTATATGTTGTTGATTTTAAAGTGATATCTAAATATTGTAAAGAGTGTGAAATAGCCAAAAGTGAACTAAAAAAAAATTCAGCTGAGTACGAGATTTGGTTTAACGGTCATAAAGATTCTTGTAGTGCAAACTACTGTGGCTCTTCGGGTTCGATGGAAGTCCATGCAGCATCCGAATTGTGGTCGAGATCTGAAAGATTGGATTTAGATACACTACAGTACTTTCAGATGGTGATTCCAAAGCGTTTTCAACATCTGAACTGAATCAAAAGTCTATGGAGATGTTAAAATAAACAAAGAAGAGTGTGTGAACTATGTGAGCAAGTGACTAGGAACAGCTCTCCGAAATGTGTAAAGGAATGGCGTTCAAGAGGAGTTACTCTCGTTGGAAAATCTTAAGGCAGTTTGAAAGATGAAACCATAAAAAAGCTTAAGCAATATTATCAGAATGTCATTTTAAGCAACAAAGGCATTGCCGAAAACATGAAGACTGCCATATATGCTACATTATTCCATAGCATTTCCACTGATGAAAAATCCCAGCACTTTAAATGCCCTTCTAGTCAAGAGTCTTGGTGTTTTTATCAGTCAGCTATTGCAAATGGTAGAAAACCAGGCTCGCACAAAAAACTGGTAAAAACACCAGTGAATGAGGCTCATTTGGCAAAAATATTGCCAATTTACCAGAGACTTGCTTCGAATGATTTATTGGAGCGTTGCATTTGGTGCATGACTCAAAATTCCAATGAAATGCTACACGTTATTATTTGGAGTAAGTGCTCTAAAATATCATCCGCATCATTGAAACGAATGAATATTGCAGTTTTTGATGCAGTATCTGAATTTAACGTTGGAACTTTGCAAACACTTGAATTTATGCAACAAGAAAATAAAATTTATCTGAGCAGCATAGCGAAAAATTTTGCAATTTATAAAGATTTTAGAAGAGTATATCAAAGAAAAAGAAGAAAAATAATATTGTACAACGGAAGCAGGATTTTTTTTAAATTGTTGATCACTTATGCAATATTTTAATTTATTTATTTATATTTATATTTACTATATTATATTATATTTTAATTTTTATAACATTGATTGAATGCTAGGAATTTAACAAACTTTTATTTGTAAGAAAAGCAATTGCCGTCAACAGTGAAACTTCGAATTTCTCGTAGTTTTGCACACTTTATTTTAGTAATACTTTATTTCCCATATCTGAAATTTCAACATGTAATTACTATAAAAAAACATTCAAGAAACTTATTTAAGCAAATTATTGGTTGTAAATTTCCAATTTTTATATATTTTATTTGTTAAACATTATTCTTTATAAGAAGCTTTAAATTGAAAAGTGTTTTTTTTGTATTTTCTTCCATTTTCGGAACAGTTTTTAATATATCAAGGCTTTTAAAATTATGAAAAAAATAGCATGAATATTAGTGTATATGTTGTTTATAATGGTAGCATAGAACTGTGCATGGAATTAACTCTAAAGTGTGTGTTTAATTTTTTAAAAAATTGTTAAGACAATGTTTTATGAAATATTGACCTTTTTGTTTGTTTTCTTTTATATATTCATTATACAAGTATATTCTTTTATTCTTATAAATTTTTAAAAAAATTTATGGTAAGCAGTTTGAAACAAACTAATTAACATTCCATAAAAGTTTCAGATTATTGGAGGAATTTTTTATCATTCTATTCAAGGAATGAAAACTTTAAACTCATTTTTCTCCATGTTGAATTTTTGTACATATACTGTTATTCAAAACCCTAATGCTTCTTTGATAATTGAAGTAAGGGTTTGAAACTTTTTATACATGTTCTGATAAATATGTTTTGTAAAACAGTGCGTGCATGGAATTAGCTCTAATATGTTTAGTACTTTTTCTAAAAAATTTCAAAAACAAAATTTATGTTTTTTCGAGAATTTTTGGAAGTTTAACAATAAAAAAATTAATTAAAAAAATTAAAGAGCAGCAGCAGAAAAAAACTGATGCACAGTTTTATGTAGTACATTATACGGTACTTGGAAAAAAATTTTGAAAGAAAAGAAACATATTTAAAAAAACCTTAGGGATTTAAATATGTTTAAAAAATTTAAATTTTACAAACATTTTGCAAGAAATTAAAAAAATTTTGTATGGAATTATTATTAAATATTAACCTTTATAAAATACAATTAAAACCAAATGTCAAATATTAAAAATAAAAAAAAATTGTAAAGATGGTACCGTGTCGCCTTAAATTGTTTATCTGATTAAAATATGTGTAATACTGAAGACCCCTTTTGTATGTTTTTAAGTAAGGAAAATAATCTTGTTTTAAAAAAAAATTGCTTTCGAAAATTGTATCTTTTAATTCTTAATCATACCGTGTTATATGACTCGCTGATTGAGAAGCCAGTGCATTAAAAAAGAAATTCCTTACATTATATTTCAATCAAAATCCTAATACACAAATTTTATTTAAATGATAGAGAAGTGTAGTTTTTAATATTCATTTACTTGATTACTATCATTGTACATATAATTATAAATAATTTCCCATAAAAAATTTTTGAACATTGCTTTCATTATAATAAGTATATAAATTATAATAATATAAATTTTTACATCCCGATAATAGGATTTTTCTCTTTCTTTCCTTTTGAAGTATTGTCAAAAATATTAAATATTTCATTCGATTAAAATAAAATATTTTAATCAAAAGAACACTTTTCTATCTAAATAATGTTTTATGAAACCAACAAAACCACAAAAAAAAATGTCTGCAAGCTGTATTTCTTTTTATACATTTCAGTTTATTTGACAACAGAAAAGACAAACAATTATGAATAATAATTTCTAAAGAAGCCCATCGCCTGTGAAGAATTTCAAAACTCACACATGCGTTTGTTTCATTGAATTAAGTTGCGTGTCTCCAGCTAAATCTTTCAAGTGTAAAATTACATGCGTTATATACGTTTTACTTTTGTATCGACAGCAAAATATTTTTTTATGATTAATAACAAATTTAGATTCTATTTTCTTGCTAAATTTTGCTCCTAGAGGGGAAATAGTTTGCTTTCAAAATACAAAGTGTGCTCAAATTCTTTCGAGAAATTTTAAAAATTATATTGATCAATTTCTTAAAATTTCCAGTATCTTACTACTTTTCACGTTCTATCAGAATTTATTTGGATTTCTTTTTATAATATATAAAAAGTAAAAAATACATTTTTTATTGCATACATTTAAATATATTTTCAAATACATAAGTAATACAAATGTGTGTGTATTTTACTCCCGGTAAAATATGTTTTATTTCAGAAAATGCTACAATGTTACACACACACACATCATGTTATAATAAGATATATATCAACCCAGAAGAAAACAAGCTACTATCCCGAAACTTGAATGCAGTGTATGAAGAGATAAACAAACGATTGCAAAGTTAGAAAAACCGATTGTTTTAATAAGTAGGTATGGCTTGAAAATGATATGAATCAGTAGGCAGTATACTCACCTCTGGTAGCTATGCAAGTCGAGACACGGAGAGGCATCGAATGAATGAGGTCACTTATGACATAATCAATTTGTGACTTTCTTAAGATCATGCCATAATCTTTGCAATTGAGCAGTTGATTCTGGAGTTTTCCTGCACAGGTGCAGTTGCCTTACAAGCACGTTCAGACGGAGGGATCCAGACGGAACTATTGCCGAGGAATCTGGTCACCTGGCAAGCGATGGAAGTAAGTCATCATATCCTCGAAGACATTGTTGGAGAAACTTGAAGTATATAGACGCTAGCGTTACCTTGCCTATAAATGGTACCCGAGTAACATAATAGCACAGGCGGTTCAACTGAGGATAAAATCC